>KE504793.1:36224-46665 GCA_000441515.1 Elaeis oleifera | reverse complement strand
AATATGTGAAGAATGCAAATTTGCTCAAATGAATCAAATGATCAAAACCATATGAATGCTCAAGCAAATTTATATGGCTAAGTCAAGACAAGCAAAGTATAAAAATTTATCAATAAACTTTCTTTTTAAGTTCAAATTTTTTTTATAATATTTAGATAATATTTTCTCTCCTTTAGTTTGTAAATAATGCATATTTTTAGTCAAACAAATAGACATAAATGCAAGCATTAAACATACATAATTTTCATGAAAGACCAAATTTTTTAATTACAAAAAGTGATCAATACATTAGTACATCCAAAATGCATGAAGGCTACACATACCAAAAAGATGGATTACTAAAGATACTAATATTTTATGAAAGAAACTATTTTTTTTAGAAGTTATGAGTCAACTCCCTAGGTCCAAGAGTCAACTCCTTAACGTGGAAATAGTTCTTTTTTTTTTTTGTTTCAAGGAGAATTTAATAAAATTGAATAGGCAATTAAGTCAAAAATTAAGAAAGATATTCAACTAAATTGGGGGATCAAAATTAATCAATTAGGGGTTATGATAATCAATCAAATCAAATGAGATCAAATAAAAAAAAACTAGATAATAACTTTAAAAGTTAGATTTAACTAGGAGATTTTCAAAACCTTAAAGAGTCAAGCTTAGGATGCAATGCAAATCATCAACATTAAAAAATTGATCTTTATAATAAATATCTTATCTTGATGTTCTTTGAATTATCTAATTTTTTTCAGATATTTTAATTATTAGATAACTTATGAGAATGTCAAAGTCTACTTTGTAAGATACACAGATAATTTATATGTTTTGCATACAAATATTTTCTTATAAAGCTTATTATATTTTAACTTTCAAAATATAATGAATTAAGAGAGCATTCAGATTTTAAAATAAAGACATACACTAGTAATGAACAATATATCTAAAGTAAAGAATAAGATCATCAAAATCAATCTATCAAAACACATGATGTGAAAATGACCTAAGTTTAGATAAATTATCAAAATCATCAAAATTATCAAAATCAAATAATTTTGACAATCAAGATAGTATAATATAAGAATAAGTTTAGCTTTTACCAAATATCATCATCCATTCTTTTTCATTCCAAAGCATCCATCATTTAATTTTTTTTTCTTTATTTAATTGGATGCTTAATATATCTGTAAAATTATTTACAAAATTTTGGTACCCAAGCCATCTTGGGTCCATGGGCGTTAGAGTATATGATTCCTATCGGAATCTAAATTTGTTTGATCAAAGTTTGATCAATTCTTTTAATATCACATTCATAAATTTTATGATCAATTTTGTTACATTTGAAGTATTTAATAGAGTGATTTTTAATTGAAGTTTTAATGAATATATTCTTTGCTAATTTTATTTCTTGATGGATTATACCCAATTCCAGCTTTATTGAAAATAGCTTTTTGATTATTCAAAATTGAATGAATCTTTCATAACTAAATATAAATTTTGAACAATAAGCTTCAATATTTCTATCTTTTTAAAATTTTATATTTTATTCTATAAGAGATTTTTCAGATTTCAAAAGTTTCTCTTTTTCTTCAATTAAAATTTTTTTAGATTTAAGAATATCTTCTTTTTTAATAAAAGTTTACTCTTTTCATCTGCTAAAAGAAGATTAGACTTTTTGAGCTCTTTATTTTTTAATTTAACTTTTAAATTCATTCATTAAGTCATTAAAGATTTCAAACAATTCATCAAATATAAATTGAGAAGAATTTTCAGAATTTACCTCATCCTCAATAGTCATGAGGCAAAGATTTGTCGCTTTCTCTTCCTCATTGGAGCTTGAAGTATCACTATCTCCTCACATTTCTAGCATTGCTCTTTTCTTGATCCTTTTGTGGTGCTTCTTGAGTAAGGAACAATCTGGCTTATAGTGTCTTTTCTTGTTGTAATTGTAGTATGTGACTCTCTTCTTTTCTTTCTTATTTATTTCTTTCTTCTTCATACTTCTCTTCATGAAGAACTTCTTGAATTTTTTTGTGAGTGATGCCATGTCCTCATCATCTTCACTCTCTTCTTCATCTTTTCTTCCTCTGACTCATTGCTTTCTTTATAATATGCAGTGGATTTGAAGGTGATGGTCTTCATTTCTTTGGCTCTTCCTCTTCTTCTCTTTGAGCCATGTTCAACTCATGAGTCATGAGTGAACTTATCAACTCCTCTAAGGATAGCTTAGTAAGGTTTTAGTTCTTATATAACTATCACTTTCACTTTTCATTCCTTTGGCAAAGACCTCAATACCTTGCAAATAAGTTCATAGTTAGTGTAGATTTTGTCAAGACTATTTAAAGCATTGATAACATCAGTAAATTTTAAAATATATTAGAAATTGACTCATATTTTTTATTTAAATAATTCATACTTGTGAACAAACAAATTAATTTTAGACTCTTTAACTTCGTTTGTTCTCTCATTAGTAATTTTGTTCCAAGTCTCTTTAGCTGATGTGCAAGTTGATATTCTATTAAATTCATGCACATTTAAAGAGCAATAAAGTGCATTGATGGTTTTGGCATTTAATTGAACCATCTTTTTATCATATTCATCTCAATCTTTTTTGGTTTGAAAATAGATATATCATTAACAATAATTATGGATATATGTGGTCCTCTAGTTATGACTCTCCATATGTCATAATCTAAAGCTTGTATAAATATATATCTTTATTCTAGCTTTCTAAAAAGTGTAGTTTGTGCCATTAAATAGTGACAGTCTAGAGGTTGATTGTCCTTCGACAAATGAGGATCCAATCAAGATTGCCATAATCTTTTACTCTAAGATCATTAGGTCAGCAACCAATAATAGAGCATCTACTCTGATACCACTTATTGCCTAGAGGTAGTAACCCAAGAGGAGGGGGGGTGAATTGGGTTCTTTTATAATTTTAATCAAATTAAGCTCTAAGCAAATATATGCTTCAAATTAACTTAACTTAGTGTGGTTGTGAGGTGCATACAATATGTAGCAGCAGAACTAAAACATATAAGTTACTATACAAGAAATAAATAAAGTTAAGTAGGAATTAAATTAAGATTAAGTGAGAAATGAAAGCAAGTAAAGCAAGCACAGGAAAACACAACACAAACACATAAAGATTTATAGTGATTCGGTACAATCCGAACCTATATCTACTCCCCAAGCTTTCTTTAAGACTCTCACTATAATCTCTCTGATTATAATGTATTTATTTTTTCAGACTCACGAACAAATTTAGTTGATTTTTTGAGATCACCAACCACAACCTTACACCGATTATTTTTTAGACTCACAATCAATCCAGTTGATTTTTTGGAACAATCAACCAAATCTCACAACTCCAATTTCAGGTTTGGATGGGTCTAAGTTTCTTTCCTAAAAAAACTTATAAAGAAATAAATTACAATATAAATTTTAGTACAAAACAGAAAAATAGAAAAAAACTTTTTATGCTCGAAGAAGAGGTTGAATGATTGGCTCTTTTGAAGCTTGAATACTCTTCTTTGAATGTTGAGAGGATGCTTTAGAAGTTGTGAAAGATCTCTCATAAATGTTCTCTAAATTTGAAGCTTGGTTCCTCTCTCTTTTTTTTTTTCTTGGATATTCAATGGAGCTCACAATTTTGAATGATTCTCACTCTTGATCCACTTCTTCCCTCTTCTTTGATTCTCCACCTTTAAATAAGCTTCACAATGGCTGGAGATAAAGATTGGACCATTGGAGGCTTGAACTAGCTGTTGGAGTGGAGAAAGTTTATCGAAGAAGTGCAAAAACTAACTGTTACTATTGCCAGAAGCTGTCAAGTCGACTCAATCTTTTTTTGAGTCGACTCAAGATCCCCTTGAGTCGGCTTATGATGTTTTGAGTCGGCTCAAGTTAGTTATCTAGAAAAATTAGCTTTCTGTCTTTTGAGACTTAGTCGACTCAACTAATACTTGAGTTGGTTCAAACCCATGCCAATGCCATCCTGTGTGTCGAAGTTGACTCATCCTGTGCATGAGTCGACTTAAGGCTTATGCCAGATCTTCACATATTCTTGAGTCAGCTCCTGGGATGCTTGAGTCAGTTCAAAACTTGTGCTGAGTGCTGAATGCATGCCAAAGCCAGCTCAAACTCTTTCTAAGTCGGCTCAAAATTCTGCCTCTTCAAGAAATTGCTTGGCTTGACTTTCTAAGCCTTCCTTCTCCAAACTCTTCATTCAAAAATCTTGAGCTTTAAACTATATGGTCCAAACTTTTTGAATTTTTCTATTTAAGATCTTGACTTAGCAAATTTTGTGGAGATCTTTTTTAAGAATTATTTTTTAATTTTAACATCTGAAAAGACCTACAACCACTCTTGAATATATGGTTAGATTCATAATTACTCAAAGTTTGACAATAATCAAAATCAATCATGGAGTCAATAGAGCTCGAGAAGGGTCTCGATCTCTATGAGCCAGCTATTGTGGCTTTGGAGGAAAAAAGAATTATCACCGAGGAGAAGGCAGCCACTACTGAGGCTTTTGCTTGTGATGCTGCTGCTCAGGCAATTATCAAGTTCAAGAATTCTCAATATTTTGCAAAGAAAGTTGCCAAGGGATCAGCAGAAGCTTATCAGCTCAACTTCAAAGACTGCAAGGCTCAAGTTGCTCAGCTGTATCCTGAAGTTGACTTAAGCAAAATTGGAGTTGTAGAAGAAGTTGAAGAGGAACTTGGGACAATATCAAAGTAGCCACAGGTGGAGCCTAAGGCCGGCAAGTATGCCATCGAGCTTGCTGCTAACAAATCGTAAAACCCTCATCCAATCCTCGTGCTGAGGTGGTCGTCGATTCCTCTAGTTTTGGTTGAAATATTTTTCTTTGATTCTTTTTGTTGCTCACTTTCGGTTCCACGTAGCCAACCTTTTCTCCCTTTTGTAGGCATCCGATTGGCTATGATCTAGTCAAAACCTCACTACAGGAGAGAGTTCGAGAGGTCGATGATCAGGCAAAGGTTGTTGAGGAAGAGACAATCGAGGAAAAAAGAAAGCGACAAAAGAGGCTAAGGAAGCCACCAAGGAGAAGCTCGGCTCAAGATCGAGCTTCATGTTGTTGCAGACAAAATAACTTTCCTCGAGCATATGGTTGAGCAAGAGAGGTCGGTTGCGAAGGAGCTCGGGAAGATGATCACATGGGTCGAGAAACACACCATCATTGAGAAGGCCAAGCGCATAGCCAAGGCAGTTGAGTCCTCCTTGTGGGCTTATGACCTCGATTTCAATAAATACAAAACCATGGTCAACACCAACCTTCTGATCCCTTGGATGTCAATGAGGGTAGCTGATTGTCGAGGACACTCCTCTATTAGTTGAAGATGTCATCACCCTCGAAGTCTAAGCTCGTATTCCTCTGAGGTTGTAAGAATAGCTTTCTTCAGTAATGCAAGTTTCGCTTGCGCTTTCATTCGTGGTTTGCTTGAAATACTTTGTTAAAGTCAGGAAGAGAAAGAATTGGAGCCTTAGACATTTTCTTTTGATGAGATCAAAGCTTTTTTGAGCCTTCTTGGTTCATTTGAAGTTGCCATCTTTCAAACACTTGATGATTGAAGAATAACCATGTATTTGGTTGGGGTCATGAGAGGATGGATGTAGAGATGTCAAAATGGGCCGCCAACCCGCCGACCCAGCCTAGCTCAACCCATCTGGGCCTGTGAGTTAAAACAGGTCGAGCCGGGCGTGATGCTGGTCCATATTCCAAAAATCTTAACCAGACCTAGCCCTAGGCCCTCATATTCAGGGTCCGGACTGAATCTGAATCGGCCCTGATTTTTTTATCTTTTTCTAAAAGACTTTTCTAAATTTTTAAGATATTTTCAAGCTTTTTCAAAATTTTTCCTTTTTTATCAGTTATGTTATATAATTTACTTATATTTTTAACTTTTATATGTTTTTAGATAGAATTAGTTTTTTTTTTGGGATTGGATATTTCCATTTATTGTGTTTAGACAATTAGACATTATAATTTATACATTAGTAATGCTTACATGTTAATGTTTTGAATTTTTTTGTCTTTTAGTTTTATTTATGTTTTCAAACTAGTATTTCTTATTTATTTGGATATTTTATCTCATTAAGTTTATATCACTCCTTACTAGTTAAGTTAAGTAGACATTTGTTGCTCAAAAAAAAGTTAAGTAGATATTAGACTTTAGTCTTTAAACATAAAATTGAAGATACCATACAAATATAAGTTTAGTATTGAAATACTTTATTTTTATAAGTTAAATCAATTCCTTATAAATTAATATTTACATATGTATTTTGTAATTTAATTTTTTATTTATAATTTTAAACTATTATTGTTGTTTGTTTGGAGATTATATTTAAAAAAGTTTGTGTGACTAATCAAGTAGACCCTAAACTTTAATAAAATACTTTGAACACGAAATTAAATATAAAATACAATATTATTATTGAAATACCTCAAAAATGGGTCAGGGTCCTATCCAGGTCGGCCTAAATTATTCCTAATCTAGGCCTATCAAAGCTTCAGGACCGGGCTGGGCCGGGCTCGAGCTTGATCCGGATTTGAGCTGACCCTTTTAAAATATAAGCCAAGCCAAATTTGGGCCCATTTTTACAAATAATGTGCTAGGCCTTATCCTGAGCCTTCAAGGGTCGGGTTGGGTCGGGGCGGACTCTATCAAGGTCGGTAGGATCGGGTCTAGGCTGATCGATCTATTTTTACATCTCTAGATAGATGGATGAGGTTGAAGTTAAGAATGGATGATCTCTATCTACTGTTTGATTCAAAAAATTACAGAGAGAATAGATGAAAAAGAAGAAGTTATTCATCTACCATGGCCCACCAATTTGCATACCCCCAATTTGGAATGATGCAAGGAAGGATGGATAAAGTATTGATGAGTGAATTTTTGCATTAACAAAATTATCTCATTAATTTTTTAACAAAACTATAATATTTTTAATTTTTCATTCATATTATTTATATATATTTTATATATACTATTAATTATATATTATTAAATTTTATTACTAATTATTTAATTTAATACCTAATTAACTAATTAAATAACTATAATTAAATAATTAAAATTATCTTATATTTCTCTATTTTATTACTTTTTTAATTAACTATTTGTATAATATTAATTAATTATTTAAATCAGATTATAAATTAATTTATTATTTATATAATTAATATGTATAATTTAGTCATTAATATTTAATATATAAAATTATTATTAAATTAAATTAAATTAAATTAAAATCAAATATCTATATAAATTTTATGTAATTATAAATTATAATGATTATAAGTTTATATCTTATTTATTTTTTTAGTATAAATAAGTGTTATAAATTGATATTACTGATATTTTTATCCAAGAATAATTTAATAAAAATATTATATAAATATCATCCATCCTCCTTTTCATTCCTTTTATATCAAGTAGAAGAGAAGATTATTTTCATCTATCCTTCCATGTTTCACCAAATATATGAAATGATTGATGAAAGATCATGGATAGAGGATCCATTCATCCTCTCTTTAATCTATCCTTTCTTCTCCATCCATTCTTCCTTCAATCTATCCTTCATACCAAACAAAGGGTAAGAGTGTGAAAGTTTTGGATGAACAAGCAACAGAAAGAAGCAAGGCCATGAAAACTCCAAATTTTATGAAGAGAAGTAGGAGTCAGCCAAGAGAGAATAGCATCCACCTTAGAAGGGTCCATCTTGATACCTTTAGATGAGATAATATAGTCTAGGAACATAAGGCTATTCATCATAAACTCACATTTCTTCAAGTTGACACAGTTTTTGCTCTCTCAAGACTTGAAAGAGTTGGCAAAGGTGGTCCATATGCTCCTCAAGGCTTTTGCTATACACAGGATATCATCAAAGTAGACAAAATAAGTTACTAATAAAAGATTTAAAAATATGATTCATAAGCCTCATAATAGTACTAAGAGTATTAGACAGACCAAAAGTATCACCATCCATTCATAGAGACCATCTCTAGTTTTAAAGCGATGTCCATTCATCATTAAGTCTTATGCGAAATTTGATGGTACCCACTTTTAAGGTCAATCTTGAAAAGATGCAAGAACCATGGAGTTGATCAAGCAAATTATGAAGATATGGAATAGAAAAGTGATCTTTGATGGTGATCTTGTTTACTACTCTACTGTACACATAAATATGTAAAGAACCATCATTCTTTGGCATAAGAAGTGTAGGAACAGCACAAGAGCTCATGCTCTCTCATACCAATCCTTTGCTCAAGAGCTCATCAACTTGTCATTGAAGTTCTTCAATCTCCTTTGGGCTCATGCAATAAGCCAATTTATTGGGAAGAATTACACTGAGTATAAGATCAATATAATATTGTATATCCCTTATAGGCAAGAGATAGGATAGAATCTCCTCTGACACCACATCATGAAATGTATCAAGTAGAGGCTTCACCATGGGAGGAATGCCATGAATCTTTTGATTTCTTCCAATAAACAAGTAGAAAAGCCTTTTTAGAATCTTCCAATTCTTTATCAAGTTGGGATTTTGAAAGAAAGTAGCTCCCCTCCCCTTCAGAAAGCTTGGGTGCACTCTCAAATTTGAAAGGGCCTAAGATGATCTTTGTCCCATCTTTCATAAAAGAATAAGTATTTTTATGGCCATCATGGATTATCCTTCTATCATATTGCCAAGGGCAGCTAAGCAATAAATGACATGAATCAATGGGAACAACATCACACCAAATTTGATCTTTGCAATGTTTTCCAATAGAAAATCAACTAAGCATCTTTATTGACTTCATTTCCTTTTTGAAGCCAAGAAAGCATATAGGAGTGTGACTTCATTTCTCTATCATGATCTTTTATTGACCTTATGATTGATATTAATGATAATAAAATATTAAATAATTATGATACTAATCAAGTGTTTGAAGGTTGGATGTAGGATTTTTCAAGTATCCAAAATAAAGATTTATCTTAAGGACAAATCCTCTCAAGATGCCAGGCCAAAGTACTTAAAAGAACAAGTTCTCATAAGTTTGGATGGTTGTTGTGAAGAAAATAAAATTAAAAAAGCAAATATTATTGAAAGTATTAGAACCAACAAATTCAAGTTTGAGAGGTCAAAATATAAAAAAAATAAAGTTGAAAAGTTTGAAACCAACTTTGGAAGGTTTCGAACCGACTTTGATATGTTGGAATATCTTGGCATGGTCAGTAAGTCGACTTATGAACAATCCGAGCCAACTCTCTCAGAAGGATAAAAAGCTGAATATTGCAGAACTGAGGCAAGTTAACTCTTGAGGTACACGAACTAGCTCGAGAACACTATCGAGCCGACTCGAGGTCCTTTCGAGCTAACTCGAATAGGTCTAATAGGCATAATGGCTAGTTTTCTGTACTTTTTAATAGTTAGTTTTAGTTCTAATGATTAGTTCAGTCCTTCCAATGGTCAAACTTACTCTTCAACCACTTCTAAGCTATTAAAAGCTAGAAAATTATTTGGAAAGGGAGATTAAGGTGGATTAAATTGGGAAACACCTCATCATGCCCAAAAGCCTCCATGCATACAAGATGCTCTTGGAGAAGTTGCACTTGTCTCCTCAAGTATTCCATCTCCACAGCCCACAAGTCGTGTTCATGGGACACAGATTAGTCAGTGATGGGTGCTCAATGATGATGACCGGCCATCCCAACCAAAGCTCTAGTACCAACTTAATCTAGGAAGTTAGAGACAAGAGGAGGCAACGCAAGTGGAACTAAGATAAACACCTCTCTCAAAGGAATCCACCTAAGAAAAGAGAGTGGTAGAGAAGAAGGAATCCACCTTCACAAGATAATTTTGATTTCAATTCAGGAGAAGGTGCCATTCATGTCAAAGGCGGGGTACATATAGGAGCATGCTTACATTCTTCATAAAAATTACATGTATCCAAAACAAGGGTATTTGTCCAAAACTATACCACTAATCATACTTTCCCTTTCCCCATGCACCCTGCTTATGTGCCTCTTAAATAACAAAACTACTTTTCAAAAAGTTGCCTCCTGTTGGGTATAAAATACCCCCAGCCAAAGTTCGTATCTGGAGTGACCCTCCCAGAACTCTTTCAACTTCCGACCCTGGGCGACACAATTTCGAACTTCTCCGGCGGCCGAGCTTCCATAATATTTCCGAATTCTGCTGACGGATAAACTCCCACAACGTCCTCTACAATGATCGACCATTCTCCGGATCTCTTTCAGACTTTTTTCAGCCACGTTCGACTCCAGTCCGAACTCCCTCTAGACTTCTCCAACGGTCGAACTTTCTCTACAGCAGATCTCTATGATAGATGGACTCCATTCAAGTCTCTACGGCGGTCGACCGCCTTTCAGACTTCCTCCGGACTCCTACGGGAGCCGGACCTCTACTCTGAATTCCT
>KE504793.1:10882-23749 GCA_000441515.1 Elaeis oleifera | reverse complement strand
ACTCCATTCTTGTTGAGGCAGAGAACTGACTTGGGCGTCGGAGAGTCTTGTCGGAGCAACCCCAACTCCGGTTTAGACTTTCTTTTGCAGGTCCCGGCGACGACCGCGGCACCCTCGACTCCAGCTTCTCCGACGCCGACGGATTTTTGCACCAACACCTCCCATGCTTAATGAAAAGTAGAGACAATCAATAACTAACACTCCTAAATTGCATATCCTTCAAACTTCTCCTTAAATTTGCTATATATAGCTAAGCTAACCCATACAAATTACATATCATTAGAAAGTGCATTGAGTCTAATTTCCAACGCTTCAAACAGAGAGCAATTTCAAGTTTTCTAGATAAAGTTATAACCAAACAATTAAAGATGTGTCAGGCTAATTGGTCCAATTGACTCATGTCATCTTGGGTCTTCATGATCGACAAAGGAGTATTGAGGTCAACTTGAATTCTCTAATGTCATATACATCAACTTACTATAAAGCAATTAAACAAAAATCTAATTAGAGCTAAAGTTATGAAAACTTAGCTTTTGAAATCCAGGATCAAACAAATCTGATAGTTACGAATAAACAAAACATGCCCATACAATATAATATGTGTGCGTGCCATATAATAATAAGGTTTGTATATTGGTTATTTTGAATTGTACTAGGATCACATTTATCAATCGTAAAGAATATTAAGTGGGAGAAGATTCTAACATTTGAGCAGTCTACTTATTGCAACTAAGATCTTTATTTAATAGGCTATCTATTGGTATTGCATTTCATGTGCTATTATTATTTTTTAATCAATTTGGGAAAATGGAATGAAGATATCTCCAATTAATGATGGTAATTTATAATTTGATTTATTAATCTGACATACAAATGATCTCGTTTTAAGTAGATTTGAGTTTGACATAAACAGATTTAAATCATAAATAGGTTAGCTCATCTAGATCTATTTATTAAATATATCAAATTCATCTTTAGATCTTGGAGATAGTAGGACAGTCGTTACATTATTCGTTGATCAGTTTAACCCATTTTGAGCCCTTTAATAAGTGAATCGAATGACGATCTAGCCAATTAACTTGTTTAAACTTATTTAACCTATTTAAAACATATTTAATTTATTTCTCTTCTATTTAACACATCTATTAACCTTGGTTGGCTTGCTTAGTAAATAAATTATACAGATTAAGCTGAATTATTTATTTAATAAATAGATTAATTAAATTAAGTTATGATCTATTCAAATTTAATTCAACACGTATCTGACCAAGCCCAACCAAATTGCCACCAGAAGCCAAGTTTCAAATCACATTGTCAACTTTCTATACCATACGCACGCCGGTATCTTGAACCAATTAGTCAACGATGTTCTCCTCCGTTCTTGCTTCTTACCCGCTTCCACGGCCGCCGCCTGTTTGGAGCTCTCCTCTGCCACCTCTCTTCCACCACCACCACCCCTCGGCCGCGGTGGGAATGGCACGGCTGCCAAACCCCATTTCATGGTCGACTACCTCGTCGCCTCCTGCGGCTTCTCCCTTGCCGAGGCGTCCAAACTCTCCAAAACCCTCTCCCACCTCGACTCCCTCGACAATCCCGAAGCCGTCCTCCGTCTCCTGCGGAGCCACGGCATCGACGACGCCCACCTCCGAAAGCTCATCTCTGCCAGGCCCAGATGGCTCTGCTCCGACGCCGACAAAACCCTAGCCCCCAAGCTCCGAGCTTTCCAACATCTCGGCTTTTCCGGCCTTGGTCTCGCCCAATTCATCCACTCCAATCCCGAAGCCCTCGATCTCAACCTTCACCGGACCGTCCTCCCCAGGATCGAGTTCTGGAGCGGCCTCATCGGCTCCACCGAGAGGCTGATGGTTCTCCTCAAGCAAACGAGGTTTCTCTACGTCCGAGTTGACAGAACCGTCATTCCCAACCTCTCCCTCCTGCGCGATCGCGGATTCCCTGAAAAAGAATCGCCTCGGTACTTCGGAAGAACCCTGAGCTCGTTATGCTCAAGGCAGACAAATTCCGGGCCACGGTCGAGCGTGTCGAGGATTTGGGGATCCCCGGCAGCTCAAGGATGTTCCCGTGGGCTCTATGGGCCGTCGCCACTCTGAGCAAAACCATGTTCAAGACCAAATTAGACCTCATGAAGAGCTTTGGGTGGTCGGAGGAGCAGTTCCTTTGTGCATTCCGTCGGAATCCCATGTTCCTGACGGTGTCAGAGAAGACCCTCCGGGATAAGATGGATTTCTTCTTGAAGGAAGCCGAGTGCGACCCATCCTTCCTCGCCCTTCGTGCAGAGCTTCTGACATACAGTGTAGAGAAGAGGCTGATTCCTCGGCATCGTGTGTTGATGGCTTTGAAGTTGAGAGGGTTTTGCACCAGAGAATATAAATTTTCCAACATCATTGTTTGGCCAGAGAAGAAGTTTTTGGAGAAATTTATCATCCCCTATGAGGATAAAGTGCCAGGACTAAGAGATATGTTAATTGCTGCCTGTAGCAGGGGGGATGCCAACTAATTCTATGGTTTTGATAAAGATGGAAAAGAGGTTTCAACACAATGCAGGTATTAATATTGACTCCTGTATCAAATGCATGAGCATTATTTTGTGAACATTTCTGGTTAAGTTTGCATTAGATCAATGTTGCTGTTCTTGTGATGAATATATCTTTATGACTGTAATGTCGAAAGGGCACAAGGAATCCATGTGCAAATTGATCTAGCAACTAGGTGAAGATGATATTGTTGGTTCCCACTCATAAGAATCTAAGCATCTAGGAATAACTGTGCTAAAATATAGAAATTTTATATACCTTACCTCATATGAGACATATTTGTCTATCAAACAGCTATTCTAATGGAGAATGCAGTATTTGCCTAATAAGAACACACACTGGGTAGTAATAGGGAGTTTAATTTTTTTAATCATGCAAGCAATTTAGTTTCTTCGCATGAAAACTTTTGTTTGAGATATTAGGGGGACTACTATGCTTTATTTCTCATCCTTTGTATAACTTAATCATCGGAATCTTCATTTTTGATCTTTATTCAAGGATTCAAATCGACATCCACTAGTGTACAGGACTTTCTTTCTTCTTCTTATATATTTTTTTAAAGTTCTGGACTTTGCATTAGCTCTTTTAATTGGGCCATTGCTTCAAATGAAATGTCTATGTTCTCAATTGATCAAAGTCTGGTTCTCCTGTTTGTATGGTCAAGACTATCCTGAAATCTTGAGTTTGTAGGCAGTCGAATGTAGGATATATTGCTTCTTTAGTTGCAGTTTGCTCTTTCTAGCTTCTTGCTAGTTATTGGAAACATGGGTCTTCTGTATCTCGAATATGCAATAACTATAAAGTTAAAGAATAAAGAGAAATGGAAACAATTGCTATGGAATGTACTTCAGCCATTTTAAATAGAACGTGAAGCTAAATTTCACTATAGAAATACCAATCAAATAAGTGGTTTTGTCACTCACAATTGCAGGAATGCAGGGATGGACACTACTAAAATCAATGATCAGAAACGGCTCACTTGTCAAATGAATAGAGGATCATTTGTAAAGTTGCAGAGCTAAGGGAAATTTGAGAGCAAGGGTAGAATAAATATAGTTGCGGAAATAAAACATGGACAAGAAAATCATTTCATTTTCGTGAGAAAATGATTTATAAGAAGTAAATATTTCTCCTGTGCCTAATAAAAATAAAACCATCCAGCATGAACCAGTGCAAAATGTTATGTTAGAAAATTAAATAGGAACAACAAAACCATGAGACTTACATCTGAGGTGTATTTGATCTTAATGGGCATGTGTCTTAGCTAATGAGGCGCTTAAGAGAATTGAAGTATAGTATGGGCATCCATGGTCTATGTTGTGTAGATAAGAAATAAGATATTTTTAGCTGCTTTATCTCATTAAATGGTTCCTCAAAGACTTTTTTCTTAATAGGTGGGCCATTTGATTTGATCAGCCCATTCCTTTGCCCTCCCTTATGGTTGCACAAGCACCTACCTTCTTTGTTAGATGAACAGCATGAATACCAACCACAAAAACATTGGAGACTCCTTGTGTCGAGAGAGAACAAGGCCTTTACTTGATCTGATAGTAAAACCATGATTAGTCATAATGAAATAGTAGTTAGATTGGATAAGAATTGACATGTTGCTCCAATTGGAGAGACGAAAGGATTTTTTTTTTTTTAACTTGCTCAACTCAGACCTCTCAACAAGGATAATGAATAATAGAAAAATTTTCAAATGTAAGGTTTCAAGTTCCCCTTTCTTTCATTAAACCTCTAAGAGAATTAATTACTATATCTTCTTTATACTGTAAGGTTCGTCTTTGCAAAATCTAGATTTGATTACTCTTCTACTAGGAAGAGATTATAGCTTTCCAAAAATAGAAATGACTAGTGAAAATAAAAATGAAAAAGCCAAAGTCCTCCTAGAGCTATATCTTGATTTCTATATCAACTTTATCTATAGTTGTTTTATCCAATTCTTTCTGAATTGAGAAATATGCCTGGCAAAGTATTTCTAAAAAGGAAATTTTTACTTTAACGATAATGTTTCAAGACCCAGACAGCATTGTATGGTTTTAGTCACTACATATATTGAAACATTTAGGAGTGGACGCAACTATATATCCCAAAAAGTTATCGAATTTCCCAAAAAAATCATCTTATGGTAGATCCTATTTTTGTACCTTGTCCAAATCATCACGGGATGGCTAGAGTGGTCCACAACAGGTCTAGTGATCTTCCTAGATTACATTTATAATGCAGCTTAAGAAAATGAAGGACTCTAGGGATTTGCTTTTTAAGAATTCCAAGGTCTTTGTATCTCTTCAACTTCATGTAGACCTTTCTTCGCTGGTCATGATAGAATCCTTTTCTTGCCCGATGAGCCGCAGATAACTAGTTTGGTCCATCCACCCATTATCACTGTCGTTAAGCCACCAGTTCTTGGCATAATCCAATATAATGACTTTTATGTGGTCTTAGTATCCAATCTCTCATGCAAGTCTCTTGTTTAAAATCTAGACAATTGATGGAGCACAATAGGTGTTGCTACTACCACTTATTTGCAATTCAACATGAGGGCTGGTTTCCCAATCATACAGCTTGTTATTGGTAGCAATAGATCTCCAATTCCACCTTGTCTTTATCTAGAATTAGCTACCCAGATTTTTGAATTGTTGGATCATGAGGGATCTTGAAGTTTCGTGAAGAATGTGCTTCCATCATCTCTTTTCATGGTATTTAGAATTAGTAGTCTTTGAAAGAACATAGAAAACTCAGTGAGGTAAGAGCAGATTGGTTTGATATATTTGAAGTGAAAATTCTATGTCAAAAATCTGGTTTGCTATTGGTAGGGCCCTAAAAGATACCAAAGACAAATAATGGAAATTCTGATCTCTGCTAGATGTATGCAGCAGAATCTAAGACCTTGTTCATGATTTATCGACATGCAAAATCATGGTCAGAGGGTTTGAAAACTTTATCAAGCCATTAGGTGATTTTGGAGTTGATTTTGCTTTCTTGGAAGCTTGTTGAGACCACGAAAGTACATAATCCTCCAAGCTTTACTACCTGCAGCTGCGTGGTCCATGTGCACGACCTTTGGAAGCATTCTTGGCCACCAAACTCCAATTATCCATGTGCCAGATCTGGTCCTCTCTCTCTCCTTACCCCCTTTTTTTAAAAAAATCTATGTGATGCAGCACTCCTCCCTTACCTCTTATGACCCGTGTAAATAAGGCCCGAAATGGGCTTTGGGCTGGCCCGACTGTGGGTTGGGCTTCGAGCTAGGCCCGAACAAAATCAGGCCAGATAAAGAGCCCATTTCATTTTTGGGTCAGGCTCGAGCCTATCTTTGGTCCAGCTCGAGTCCGAGTCCGAGCCTGAGCCTGAGCCTGACTGCAAGCCCAGGACGGCTCGACTGCAGCCACTGAAGCACTGAAGTGTGTCAGCATTGATCGACCATTCAATCTCTAGGTGAAGGAGGGGCTTGCTCTTGTTAATGGCACCACTATGGCGGTGTTGTCGGCGGCAGCGGCGGTGTGCTACAACGCCAATATTTTGGCTGTACTCTTGATAATCTTGTCAGGCATTTTCTATGAGGTAATGCAGGGGAAGCCGGAATTCACCAACCCACTGACCCATGAGCCGAAGCACCACTCAGGCTAGATCGAGTTGGTGGCTATCGTGGAGTACCTCCTAGACGGCAGTGACTACATGAAGGAGGCCTAGCTCTGGCATGAGAGAGAACTATTAATGAAACCAAAGCAAGACTACTACGCTCTTCAGACCTCCCCCCAGTGGCTTGGGCCACAGATCGAAGTAATTCAAATAGCGACTCACTTGATTGAGCGGGAGATCAACTCCACAACCCCTTGATCGACGTCGCTCGCGACATGGCTCTCCATGGCGGCAACTTCCAAGTGACTTGAAAGAGAGAGGGAGCTATGGAAGTTAAGAGAGAGAGAGAGGAAGGAGAGAGAATAGAGGGAGAGGGAGGGGGTTTGGGTCGGATCTTGGGCTCGGATCGGTCCGATTGTGTTCGGGCCGGGCTCGGACTTGCGCTCGGGCCTTAAATTTTAAACATTTTTGAGCCTAAGCCTGAGAAAATACTTCGGGCCGGGCTCGGATAGGGGTGTGGCCTGTTCCAATACAGCCCATTTTCAGTCCTACATGTAAATAGTGAAAGGCTCAAGGTTTGCTGCCAGTCCCAATTGGGAAACCTCCTAGTGTTCCAGTTGGTCTAGAACACTAGAGAGAAGGATAGCACCTATCCTAGGGCACCTTCTCTTATGCACTTAGTTTATCACGTAAAGGAGAGGAGGTGGTGTGGCACACTAAATAAAAGTGGTCGCCCACACTTCAAATCCTAGTCAAACTAGGTTTCACTTGGTCCAAACCCAAGTCTTGCTTGACTTGGCTTGGCCTAATCAATTGGGCTCTTCTTGGCCCAATGTAGGCTTATATAATTCTCCAATCAGTTCGTACCCAATCAAATTAATTACATTAATTGTTGAGAGAATAATTAGTTAATCTAATTGCAATTAATCATTAGAGATGGTCACACGGGCTAGATACGATACTATGATGGGTCAACTCAGGTTTTGTGCATCACCAATAGCCTACCCCTTTAGGTTCACTCTGTCATATATTAGCAAATTTGGCTTGGCATGGGGAGATGATGCCCATATCACATTATCGGATTTAAATCTCCCTTCATTCTAGGATGAAATTCAGCCTTCCATCATTCTAGGATCCTCTCATGACTATTGAGAATATAAACATTGATAAATCCTTAGTCATGTGATGTCATAGCATATTGGAACCTCAAATCATGTCATACACATTTAGATAAAACTAGTTGAATGAAATCTTTATGCAAAGTAATTATTAAAAAACATAAATAACTGACCATGCCCCAAGACTTGGTGTCTGAACATGTCTTTGTCCTGGTGTGGGCACAGTGTCATACGATGGTTCCTTTATTGGATAGCTAGTCCTTGCTCGCATTTGGATCTAGTAAACAATGTCATACGATGGTTCCTTTATTGGATAGCTAGTCTTTGCTCACATTTGGATCTAGTAAACCAATGTGCTTTCTTTGAAGGATATGGTCCAAGGTACCATGGTCATATGGGTTTGCCTCCAAATTTACTAATCTCCAGAATGTAACAGAATGTTTTGTCTTTGAGGTCAAGAAACTACTTGCAAGCCATGCACCTGGTTTACACTTCAATCTCTGGCAATAACGCAGTGAATTTCTCGTATTAAACCATTCGATATGATAGCAAACTCAAATGTTAGTGTGAGGTCACCACCTCAGTGGAGAAGGAACTCCACAAAGTCAGGATACACCTTGGTAGCCATATAGGCATGATGACCAACGTCACTTACAGTTGTGAACACCATTTATGATAATTAGGATACCTAATCCATCACTTATAGTTGTGAACACCATTTATAATAATTTGGATACCTAATCCCCTGTGATAAATACTTCGACTGCTTGGATTGTTCCTTTGGAGCACTTGTAGACTCTTTTCTTGCTCTAAGGTTAATGTGACTCATCCCAATTAGTGTTTAGTGTTCATGCATATGAAATATCCATACGTTATTTCAACTAATTATTCATAATTACATGCAAATGGCTTTAAGGGCATACTTGACAGCAAGATTTGGGTACTGGATTAATCTATTTATTTAGTGACTAAATAATCATGAGTCCTCTAAAGTCTGATTATCAAAGCATAATTTATTCTAATCTCCCATTGTGCCTGGCCAACACCTGCATCAAAACTGGAATGTTGTTTCAAATCTTGAAGTTCCTTCTTAGATTAGATTGTTTGGAAAATTGCTGGCATCACCCATCAACCACTTCCTATCTCCATAACATTACTCTAAGCACCCATGCATCTTGTGTTCAGTGTGCTTGTGTGATTCAATCTAAGAGCACATTTGATTGCAATGCCCCCTGGCAGTTAGCTGCTGCGACATCAAGACAGCACTCTTATCTCCCTATCCAACTGCTCTTCCTTCCCTGAGATGTTGTTTGCTGCTGTGTTGCCTCAAGGCCTTGTTGGGGATTTTCAGAGGTCAATTATTTGCTTCCTGTCATGGGATAAATGGAAGACAAGAAATGAACTATTAGTCTGGGAACAAAGGCCCATTCACTTGTGGATAATTCACTCTTATATATATTAGCCTGAGTTTTGAGTTGTACAAACTCTCTCGGCACTGTCCAACATTCATAACTTGAGATATTCTCTTCTTGGGACATTTTGGTGCTCAGGCCCTGGTCTGCAAGTGGTAACATTTCTGCTGGATGCCTCCTATGCCACCATTTCTGAAAATAAAGTTTGATGGGGCCTTTGATTGATGAACTTCTATAGGTGGGGCTGGCTGCCTTATCTATAATGACAGAGGCTGCACACCTTATGCTGGCAGCTCCACTGTAATGCGAACACGAGTTGATGATTCCAAACTTCATTCTACATGGGAAGGATTTGTGGAAGGTATCGATATCAGTTCCTTTAAAATGCACGAGCATTACTTTGTTAACCTTTCTGGTTAAGTTTACATGACATGTCATCGTTTTTGTGATGAAGAAATTTTACATAAGCATCTAGAAATAAATATCCCACAATATGTAGATTCCTATATTTACTTGTATCATTTCTACCATGCCTATTTCACGTGCGTACAAAAAGCCAACAAGCCTGATGATTGGCATTCTAAACAGAGGTTTTTCATAATATGGGTCTTTCAAATATCTCAATGGAAATTGTGATCTGGGCCCTTTTTGTTCCAGAGTTTAATAAATGTTGATTAGGCTTTTATATGTGTATTGTATACATATGTATAAATATATATGTGTGTATGTATAGGTATATATAGCTGTATGTATGCATATATGTGTATATATAAAGTCAAACAACATTAGAGTGCCATGTTATAAAGTTACAAAAAGAAATATCTTTCATGATCAAGGAGGATTATCAAATATGTTGCCAATTACACTGTCCCTCTTATGTAGATTTAGATAGGGTTTTAGACCAAGATCCATCATATTCAGGAGTTAATTGTGAATCCCAATTTTTGGAGGCAATAACTTCTTATTCGATATCCATTTTTCATATGCCATATACCAAAAGAAATGCTTAAAGAATATTATGACGATGCGATAACCCTTAAAGCTTTATTATATCAATTTTTTTGGGCTTTGAAATATATTGGGAAAAAAATTTGATTAAGATTTTGATTAGGCATAACTTACAAAGTAAAAATAAAAAATTTGTATTTTATCTTGATTTGAAAATATCTTTCTGCATCTTCAATTTCAATGGTGTCAATTCTATATTTGTCAAATTGTTATAAAGTATCTCATCAACCTTCCAAGTTAGGTTTGAGCTCACCATTGGTGTCTACATGGCAAGTTAAGGAGGCTATTGATCCAACATGGCAAGTTAAGAGCCATGGAGGAGCTGATGTAGACTACAGGTGGGAAAATACCCTCCACACACATGTGAGCTGTACATGCTCATCCCTATTAATGTTTTTTCTTCTTTCCCCCCCAACTTCAGACTGTTGCCATTGGTCCCTTTTCCTCAAATTTCTCTCAAAATATTCACCGTTTTGGATGTGATTTGTTGCACATTTTGCTTCGAACAATTAGAAAGACAAACTGCTCCAATCTAAACCCCGATTTGGATCAAGAAATATTCAATTGGGTTGAGGTATGCTTCCTTTCCTGATTTGACTATTTCACTGAATTATCCTTCAATAATCCGATGATTTCTTCAAGTCATGTTTCCTTTTATGTATATTTTTCAAATCTCAATCCTATTTCAATTGTTTTGGTTTATTAGTTTGTTTTTATAATTTTAAAATTAGGATTTTTAAATTGGATTTTTTTGTTTGCATTCTTCTATTGTATTCAAGAGTCACATATGCATGCTTTATTTTTGATTCTTTTGCATAGCTTTAATTGTTACTGCATATGATTTTGCATTATGAGAGTTGTAGATGATCAATATAATGAGTAATATACTCACTATGGATATTATGGGCACAATGGCCTATTATATTATTGAGATAGTGCTGCTCCAGCATTTGTTTATCCTATTCATTTCGTTTATATTATGGCATTATGGTTCCATGTTGTGGTATAGTTGATAATTATTTATTCTTTGTTACATTGTGTCTTGTATTCTGTTATTCTTTATGTGATATGCTTATGTATTTTTTTATCTTCAGTGTTAATATGTCAAATCCTAGTATAGTCTCTTTTCAAGTACATTATGGATCAGAAAGTTTGTTAAGAGGCCTCGTAAGAGGTATATCATTAGAAAATTAGGATTTTACTATGAATTTGACAAAAACTATGTTTCTTGTTTTGAGATTGAGAATATTATAGAAAATTTTAATTATATAAAGGGATCAGTTATTTACTTATTGCCACATAAGCCAATTCAAATTAGTATTAGGCCTATTAGGGATGACAAAGATCGCATAGAGATGTTAGCTTGTTACGAAGGTAAGAAGTGGATTGATATCTATGTACAGTCTACTCAATGTATGGGTCAAAGCAAGTAGGATATTCAGCTCTAACCCAAAATCGTAACGTAACTGATAGGGACCTACATGGGACAAAAATTTTAAGTGAAAACGATGACCTATTTGATATAGAGGCTAAGTGTTAGATGTATGTCCTAGAAGTCAATCAGACTAACATATATATTTATTTTAGGACATAATTTTATATTTGATATTTTTATTATTAATATAATTGGGTTATTAATTCTATTCATGTTGTATATGTATCCATGAATCGTTCAAAGAATTAATAAGATGATGACGTATATTTTCAAGAGTTGAGAATTTGAGATATATGTCATTGATGATTAATTTCTAAATGCTCCTGATCGATGGATTATCATAGAGATGATGATTGATCCAGATAGACTGGTGCATGGATCACTTCTTTTTAGGATAGATGAGTCTCAAGTTTACAGTGTGGAGACACTGAAATGAGAGTACAAGTGGTTGTTAGAGAATAAGAGTATCGAGCATAATCAATATGAGAAGTTATTTGGATATCTACTCACTTATTAGTAATTTGCTCGATGTTGCAGTAGTATGACTAGTCCTCAAAGACCTGCAGTGCTTTGATTATTCACAATAGGATTGCTGTAGTTTAACTGTACATATACTTGATCCCTAGCTATATAGGTCCTTGTGGTGTATGTTTACTACAGTAGGTTCATTGTAGGAATAGGATGTACAGATATGTGAGATATATCGCTCTTGGTAGATAAGGAAGTTAATCTTATGTGATTTATGAGATCGAGTTCAGAAGATTTTAATCAGGACAGTGTGAATAATTGAAAAGAATTTTCATAATTTTACATCAGGAATTCGAGTCGAATAAATTTGACATATGATAGATGATAAAATTTAACGAGAAATTTTATAACTTTCATCTTATCGAAATTCATAATAGAAGGACTGTATCAAACGATAACTGTATCTAGAGATTCATCTATTCCATTCTGCTGGAATGCCACTACATACTGCTAGGCATCACTAATGGATTGTGAGACTTGTAAAAATTATTTGATGGTCAATAATTCTCATTGAGTGAGGTGGGATTGTTCAAATTCATTGAAAAAATTCAATGACACTGAAAGGAGTTTCAATGTCTCACTACTAGATAGAATAGAACCTATGGAGTTACACACAAAAAGACTGTGTCTGATCAGATGGTTGGATTTAATTAATATGTCAAAAGTTGACAATATCAAAGAGTTGACATAATCAAATCCAAAAGCAATTGGACTCTTTATGAGATAAGGATTTTGATTTAGTCAAAGTCCTAGCCCTAGCCCTCCAGGACTCTATCTATGAAGGTGATTAGCAAGCAGAAGTTCTCCCATGAGATGGCGCCACCCTCTCCTCTTTATGTGATATTCTTCATGCCAACATGGGGTGTGCGTCCAAGAGTTGGATGCCTCAAATCCAACGTGCAAGAGTCCTTCTGAAATAAAGAATAGACTTGGTCAAAAGTTGATCACGTCAAGGTAGAGTCCTAATCTAAAAGGAGTCCTAATCTAAGAGGAATTATGTTTTCTCTTGAGATTTTCCTTACGTCTTTTAAATCTTAGCGCCTCCTTTTTGTCTCCATGCCGAAACACCTCGTGCCTGACAAAATAGGATGCCCTCACATCACAACATGATGAAGTTCACGCCTCCAAGGGTTAGTGGCATTATATGTCTCTCACCCTCTCTCTCTTACATGCCCCATATCTCTCTCTCCCTCTTCCTACCTCATGTCCAAGTTCGTTGGATGCCCTAA
>KE504793.1:0-10862 GCA_000441515.1 Elaeis oleifera | reverse complement strand
TACCCTCTCTCTCCATCTCACCCAAAACAGGTTGGATGCCTCACCTAAGAGTTTGGTGCATGCCAAAGGAAAAGGAAGGGAAGCAAAAGAGAAGGAGCTAGATTTTTTGAGAAGAAAATCAAAAAAGGCTCCATGTTGATTTTCTTGAGAAGAAAATCAAGAAAAGTTGAGGAGCTGGATTTTCTTAAGAAGAAAATCAAGAAAGGATCAAGAAAGATTCTTAATCCATTCGCTTGTAGAGCATGATCTGTGAGGAGAAAGGCTGAAATTTTAAGAAGGATTTTCAGCAAAGAGAAAAATAAATTCATCATCAAAGAGGATCTCTATAAGACAGCTAGCATCCTGGTGAGATCGGATACTCTAATCAGACAACGACTTCGTGTGGATATCTATAGAGGTCAAATATTTGTGCGGCTTTAAAGAAATTATGAAGACATCCACGATCATTAGATTACGATGAAGAGCTACCCACACAAAAGTGAAGATCTAATTTCTTTTTGTAATCTTAATCTTAATAACTATGAGGGATCCAGATTGATCAAGATGAGATCTCGTTATAATTAATTAGAAAATTTTATTTTATTCCACTGCATGTTTAATTAAATTTTATTTTATCCTTCCGCTGCGCATATCTATTAACCCCTAGTTTCTAATAGTGGTATCAGAGCCATTCTCATATATTTTAAGATTAGATTGCTATTTTGGGTATTGTAGATCATACTTCATTGTTATTTTGTAGATTATTTTGTGATGAATGATCATAAGTAAACAAAATCGTGAATGTGCCGATTTATGGATCATTTAACAAGATTTAGATACCATAAAATCTGATCTTATTGGCTGATTTGATCAGCTAATATTGATGGTCGATAAGATTAGAAAGTTGTTGTGATGAGATCACATGATATTTATTCGAATCTATCTTAAACGATCAGCTTAATATCCAAATCTGAACTTTTCTATTTTTGTATATGAGATACATGTGGTGATGATTATAGGATTGCAATCATTTTCTTGTCTCTGTGATGTATCATGTTTGTAGACCCTATGTATGTAAAATTATTTATTTTTGAGTGCCTGCGAGCATCATCAGATTTATGTAATTTGAAGATCTGCATGTCTCATATGATCAAGGGTTGTAATTAATTAATTTTCATGGTATGTATTTTATGGGTTGCACGTCAATAGTCGATCGGTTGCAAGCCTAAAGCACACAACAAGCACAAGTCGAGTGGAGCAATTGGTTGAGGCTGGATCAAGATATTGATCATGATGAGATCAAGGATGTATTTAGATTGATTCAAGGAGTTGAAGACGATCAAATCAATTGACGTGCCTGTGCTTATACCTTTGACTCATAGACCTCGATTCGACTCAGTAGCTCGAGCCCGAATCTCTTAGATTCATGATCATCGTCAATTTTATTATTTATATTTATGTTTTGTAGATTTTTATTTGCAGTAGATGTAAATAATCAATTTGAGATCTGAATTAAAACTCTTCAAACTATATTAAGTCGAGTGGTCTTCCATCGTTGTAGATGTGTGAGCATTCTACTGATGTTGATTGTTCTCGGCTAGTTATAGTAGTTCAGTTGTATCGGAAAGATTTAACCACTCTATTAGCATAAGATACTGTGAGATAAAAATGGGATTGGGCCCAATAACTATTAGGTGAGGGATCCAATGGCAGCTTTGTCTGTATTTAAACGATAGATCTGACTTAACTAAGGAATGAGGTCAATAACTGTTAGGTGAGGCCTACATAACTTAGATATTGAAGATGGTTGCAACTTGCTTGAGAAGCATTGGATAAGAGTTGTCCACTCATTGATTTATATATCACTAATAACTATTAGGTGAGGTGTTACTTAAATTGGTGAGACCGCAGTACCCACTTGAAACCCTAGTCATGAAGGATTTCTGTTTCTCTATTCGAGAAGTATGAGAGATCCGAGAAAATAGTGAGAGGCATATTGTTTTAAAAATAATCTTAAAATAAATATTTTAAAATAAATATAAAAATCTAATTAGAATCTTTACTCTTTACAAGAATAAAATATCAATTTTAACCTTCTCGCTCGCATTCTTGAACCAATAGTCTAATTGAATCAATTATAAAGACTAGCTCAGGAACCTAAAATTATTTTGAGTTCTGAGAAGTTAAGCTAAGTTCTAAATCAGGATATCTCCACATTACTAAACAATTTAATGGTTGAATAAAGTGCAGTCTATCCATGATTATTGTTTGACAATGATCAAGGACTTGGAGGAGCTTGAGAAGCTCAGTATGAGATGCATAAAGAATTACAAGTGGATTTGATCCTACAATCCCTTCTTGATTCGTACAGATAGTTTATAGTAAACTATCATATGAATAAGACTAACTACACCAAGGTCGAACTGCTAAACATGTTGAAAATTGCTGAAGGGCCTTGAAGGGTTCAAGAAGCATGGCTCTTATTGTGGAGCGGCCACTTCTACCAATAAAAGTTTAATTGGAAGAAGAAGAAACTCGTGAAGAAGCAAAAGATAGAGAGCAAGCGAAAAAAGAAAGTTCATAAGAAGAATGTTGCTAACAAGGGAAAGTGTGTCCACTGCAATATTGACAGTCATTGAAAAATAAACTCTCATATATCTGGAGTTTCTGAAGAACAAGAAGGATACACATTTGGAAGATGTGTCAGATCTGCTCGTAAAACTATATCACTTGTATATAGATGTATCTGTGAAGTTTTTAAGTAGTGAATGCCGTAGGATCTGAGAGATCCACAAATCTGATGAACTTAAGTATATGTGGCACTCAGACTTGATCATATTGGAGAGAAAAAGATAAATAGATTGGAGAAAGACGGGCTTCTTAGCTAATATCTTATATCTAGTTTGTGAGTCCTGTCTTCAAGAAAATGATCAAACAACCTTTTGTAGGACAAGAAGAGAGGATCACTGAGATACTTATCCTAGTACATACTGATGTATGCAGTCCATTCGATGTACAGGTCAGGAGTCGTTATCTTTACTTTATTATTTTTAACAATAACTATTCACGGTATGGGTATGTGTATGAAATACTTTGAAGTTTTTGAAAAGTTCAAAGAATTCAAATATGAGGTAGAGACGTAACTAAAAAATTTCTTAAGATTTTTTGATCAGATCGAGGAGTTGATACCTTAATGGAGAATTTCAGAATTATCTCAAAAAAAGGGCATAGTCTCATAATGGACTCTTTCAGGAACACCTCAACTCAACGGGGTGTCGGAGTAGAGGAATCGAATCTTATTGAATATGGTTCAGTCCATGATAAGCTTCACTGATCTTTCATTATTTCTTTGGAGATATGACTTACTTTCATTTATCTATTGAATAGGATTCTCTTTAAATTCATTCCTATCACATCGTATGAGATATAGCATGGTAAGAAATCGGATCTTGGTTATCTCAGGATTTGAAAATGTCCGACCCATATCAAACAACTACAGACAAACAAGTTAGAGGCTAGGTCCTATACGGCTCATTTCATTAGGTATCCTAAAGAGTCTATGGATACTATTTTTTCTTCCCAGAAGATCACAATGTAGTTGTGAGCGAACATGTTATCTTCTTGAAAAAATAGTTTATCTAAGATCGAGATACTGAGAAAAAAATTTGAGCTCGAAGAGAGAGTCTCTAAAGAGCAACGAGTCATAAAACCTTCAGAATATATTCATATTAAACCAGTACATGCACTTTCTCTTCCACCTTGTAGATCGAGTCGAATTTTTCATCCTCCCGAAAGATACTTAGGTATTCTGACAGAGAAAGTAGAGAAAATATTTCTTATGGAAGATAAGAAACATAGAGATGATCCTAAAAAGCTATAATGAGGCGATGTCAGACATCGACTCCGAGAAGTGGTTAGATGCCACGAAGTCAAAAGTTGACTCAATGCATTTCAACCAAATTTGGACCTTAGTGGATCCATCAGAAGGTATAGTAACTATTGGATGCAAATAGATCTACAAAAAGAAGATAGATTTGGATGGAAAGATAGAGACGTATAAGATAAGGCTCATGGCAAAAAGTTATAGTAAACGCGAAGGCATTGACTATTAGGAGACTTTTTCGTCTGTAACTATGCTAAATCCATCCGAACACTACTTGTTATTGTGGTATACTATGATTATGAATCTGATAGATGGATATGAAAACTGTCTTTCTGAATGAATATCTTGAAGAAGATATTTATATAGAGCAGTCTCTAAGTTTCACTTCCAGTGATGAAAGTTACAAGGTATATCGGCTACAAAGGACTAAATCAAACATCTTGGAGTTTGAATACTCATTTCAAGGATGTGATCAAATTATTTGATTTTATCAAGAATGAGGAGCCATATGTTTATAAGATGGTTAGAGGAAGTGCTATCACATTCCTTATATTATATGTGGAGGACATCCTCCTGATTAGAAACGATGTTTCCATACTGACTTTTGTTAAGATTTGGTTGTCTAAATAATTCTCTATAAAAGATCTTGAAAAAGCATCCAATATTTTAGAGATAAATATCTATGAGATAGATCTAAAAGGATGCTAGACCTCTCACAAAGGATATACATAAAGGAGATGCTAAAGAGGTTCGGCATGAAAAACTTCAAGAAAGGGTTACTATCCCTTAAACATGGGATTTATCTCTCCAAGATGTGTCCCAACACATCTGAAGAGATTCAGCACGTGAGTTAGATCCCTTATGCTTCGGCTTAGGGAGCCTCATATATATCATGTTATATATACGATCTGATATAGCTTTTGCTGTGAGTATCACAAGCAGATATCAATCGAATTCAGACTAGGAGTATCGGATAGCTGTAAAGAACATTCTTAAATTTTGAGAAGGGCTAAGGATATGTTCTTAATCTTTAGAGAAAGAAAAAATTGAGGTATAAAATTTACAGATTTAGATTTTATGTCTGATGTTGATGATAGAGACTCTACATCAGTATTTATTTTCCTATAGAATGAAAGTTCGATGGATTGAAAGAGTTTCAAGCAATCGATCATTGCAGATTCCACCATCGAAGCTGAGTACATCGCCTCTTTTGAGGCTGCTAAGGAAGTCTTCTAGTTCAAAAAGTTTATTGCAGAATTTGATGTAATATCATCAGATGCCATAATAATATACTGTGATAACAATGATGCCATAGTTCTAGCTAAGGAGTTCAGGTCTCACCAAAAGTTCAAGCGCACAAAGCAATGATTTACATTATTCGCAATTATCTTAAGAAGAAATACATCAAGATGCAAAGAGTAAACTTAATAAAAAATGTGACAGACCCACTAACTAAGCAGCTTAGCCAGTAGAAGACTGAAGCACATTTTGAGAAGATGGGGCTAAGGTATATGGCTGATTGGTTTAGTGCAAGTAGGAGATTATTGGATGTATGTTCTGGAAGTCAATCAGGTTGACATATATATTTATTCTAGGACATAATTTTATATTTGACATTTTCATTATTACTGTAATTGGGTTATTAATTTCATTCATATTATATATGTATCCATGAATCGTCTAAAAAATTAATAAGATGATGATATATATTCTCAAGAGTTGAGAATTTGAGGCATATATCGTTGGTAATTAATTTTTAAATATTTTCAATCGATGGATCATCACGAAGACAGTGATTGATCCAAATAAATTAGTGTATGAATTTTTTTCTTTTAGGATAGACGAGTCTCGAGTCTACAGTATGGGGATATTGGAATGAGAGTACAAGTAGTTGTTAGAGAATAAAGATACCAAGCATGATCAATATGAAAAGTCACTTAAATATCTACTCACTCGTCAGTAACTTGCTCGATGTTGCAGTAGTATGACTAGTTCTTGGATCCATGCGGTGTCTCGAGTATTCGCAATGAGATTGTTGTAGTTTGACTTTACATATATTTGGTCTCTAACCATATGGATTCTTATGGTGCATGTTGGCTACAGTAGGTTCATTGTAGGAATAAGATATGCACCTATATGAGATCTATCGCTCTTGATAGATAAGAAAGTTAGTCCTATGTGATTTATGAGATCGAGTTCAGAAGATCTTTGTCAGGACAGTGTAAATGATAGAAAAAATTTCATAGTTTTACATCAGAAATTCGAGTCGAATAAATTTAACATATGACAAATGATGGGGTTTGATGAAAATTTTATAATCTCTGTCTTGTCGGAACTCGCGATAAGACTGTATCATACAGTAACTACACCTAAAGATTCATTTACTTTATTCTGTTGGAACGTCACTACATATTGCTAGGCGTCATTGGTGGATTGTGAGACTCGTAAGAATTATTTGATGGTTAATAATTCTCATTGAGTGAGTTAGAATTGTTCATATTCATTGAAAAGAGTTTCAATGATATTGGTAATAGAAAGCACAATATATCTCACTATCAGACAGAATAGAATCTATGGGGTCATAAACAAAGAGAATGTGCCTGATCAGATAGTTGGATTTAATTTGATATGTCAAAGGTTAACAAATCAAAAGTTTGACAATGTCAAAGAATTGATACAATCAAACCCAAAGATAATTGGACTCCTTATGAGATAAAGATTTTGATTTGGTCCAAGTCCTGGCCCCTTGGGACTATCCATAAAAGTGATTAACAAGCAGAAGTTCTTCCCTCATGAGATGGCGCCACCCCTCTTCTCTTTATGTGATTTTCTTCATGCCAACATGGGCGTGCATCCAAGAGTTGAATGCCCCAAATCCAGCGTCCAAGTCTTTCTGAAATAAAAATTGACTTGGTCAAAGGTTGATCACATCAAGATAGAGTCCTAACCTAAAAGGAGTCCTAATCTAAGAGGAATTATGTTTTCTCTTGAGATTTTCCTTACATCTTTTAAATCCTAGCACCTCCTATTTGTCTCCACCTGAACACCTCACGCCCCGCAAAGGATGCCCTCACATCACAATGTGATGAAGTTCATGCCTTCAAGAGGTGGTGGCATTACATGTCTCTCATGCTCTCTCTCTTACACACCCATGTATCTCTCTCCCTCTTCCTACCTCACGTCCAAGTTCGTTGGACATCCTATTCTTACGCCTCCCCCCTCCTCTCTCTCTCTCGGACATCCAAGAGTTGGGTGTATGCCAAAGAAAAAGGAAGGGAAGTAAAAGAGAAACAGCTGGATTTTTTGAGAAAAAATCAAGAAAGGCTGCGTGCTGTTTTTTTGAAGAAAAAATCAAGAAAAGCTGAGGAGCTGAATTTTTTGAGAAGAAAATCAAGAAAGGATTAATAAAGGTTCTTGATCCGTTCGTGTATGGAGCATGAGATCTTGCATCATAATTAATCAAAAATCTTATTTATTCTACTGCATGATTGATTAAATTTTATTTATCCTTCCACTATGTATATCTATTAACTTCTGGTTTCTAACATTAAGCACATAGCTAAACCACCTTCAGTTGGTCCTAATAGTGGATCAAACGATCAAGTCAAAAAAAATAAGGGTAAAGAACCTAAGATAGATGTAGATGAAAATACTAAAGAATTGCCAACTGATGAGTCATATACTCCACCACCTTCAAATGATGATACCCCTAAGGTTGCATTTGGTGTATCATCAGATAATCTTTGAAGATAATATTGATTGCTTTCAAGATAGAATGTCACCATTAAATTCTCAGTAATGTTGATTACTCTATTAGATACATGCAAATAATATTGCCATAAAATTACTGAGAATCTTGATTGACATGTTTGGTATGACAATCAAATTATCGGTAATATAAAATCAAATTCTCAAAGTGCCCCATAAAATTTTATGAAATTTTGAATTACTAGAAAGTTTTTGGTTTTATTTTTTAAATTCAAATCAAAATTTTTGAAATATGCCTGACGATAGAGGAGAGGTCGGCCGATATAGAAGTGGGGGCTGTGGGTGAAGATGACGAGGGCACGGGCGGAGGGGAGGCGGTCGAGGGCGGCTAGGGCATAAGGGAGTTTGGAGAAGAAGGGGAGGGTGAGAGCCACCGGGGGAGAGGGGTGGAGGGGTGGGTTTTGTGTGATTTTTTTTGAAGGATAATTTTATCCAAAATTTTTTTTGCAATATTATCAAACAAGTAGTAATCTAGATAGCCACATTTCCTCAAGTCTATCTGGATTGCCTTCTAGAAGGCAATCGGATTGCTAAGATAATCTGAATTACCATCCAAAAAGCATATCAAATACAGTAATCTAGTGGGTCCATTTTAAATTACCGACAATTTGGATAAGATTGCCAGCTATCAAACGTAACCTAAGGGATCCAAGGGTATTGAATTTGATCCAAGAACCATATATAATCCTCAGTTATGCGTGGGGTTATTATTCAAAGATATGTATCAATTCAGAGAAGCATTAAAAAATTTTACTGTCAAAGATAATAGGGATATAGTATTCATCAAGAATGAGAAGATCAGAGTAATTGTTGAGTGAAAGAATAGATGTGGATGGAGGTTTCATGCATCCAATATTATTGGGGAGATATCTTTCCACATTAAAACTTTTCATCAAGTTTATAACTGTGGAAGAAGTTTCATGAACAAACTGGTCACAGCAAAGTGGTTGAGCAAGAAATATATAGAAAACTTGAGGTCTGATTCTTGATTCAAAGCTTTCAAGAATCAAGTTAGGAGAAAATACCATGTATATATGAGTAGACATATGATCTATAAAGCAAAGAAGCAAGCTATAGAGGATGTACATAGAAATAATATGGGGCGGTATATTAGAGTTTGGGATAATATGGAGATATTGAAAAAGCATAATCCAAATAGTTGAATAAAAGTAGCTATTGAGAGGTCTAAGAGGTCATTGCATTCTATATTTCAAAGAATGTTCATATGCCCAGAAGTACAGAAATAGGGATTTCTAGGAGGTTGTAAAACCTTTCATAAGTTTGGATGGATGTTTCATAAAGAATAAATTTAGTGGACAAATTCTAAATACAGTGGGAAAAGATGGAAATAACAATTTCTTCCTCCAAACTTATGCAATTTTAAAGGTTAGACAAGAAGCTCATGAAATTTTTTTTTAGAGTGCTTGTTGGACTACATTGGCTAGTGAAGCAACATGGATGGCTTCTTATGTAAGATAAATAGAAGGTATATGCTAGACTATTTTTTTGGTAAGAGTATGTGCTAGACTTTAGTACTTGTTGTTTATTGCATGAATATCTTCTAATTTTGTTTTATGTTGCAAGTTTTAACAAAGGCTTTTGATAGTGTGGCTTTAACAATAGAATAAAGAATCTATATGTGGCATATATATACCAACTTCAGGGATAAAAAACACAGAGACAATGCTTTGAAAGATGACATATGGATGGCAGCTTGTGCATATACGGAGTTTGATTTCAACATAGCTATGAAGAAGCTAAAGGTGAAATCCATGTTGGCTTATGACTATCTGGCTAGCATAACAAGAAGATATGGGCAAGATGCGTATTTAGCCTAAGGAGCAAGGTAGATCTGATTGTGAACAACTTTTGCGAGTCTTTTAATTCTACATATTGAAGGCAAGGAATAAGGCAATCCTCACAATGGCAGAGTGATTAAAACTGTCCTTATACAAAGATTTAGGTGAAATGAGATGAGAGTAAGAGCATGAGATAGAAAATTATCTCAAGTGCACAAAAGATGCTTGAAGAGGAGAAAGCAGCACCACATATGTGTTTGCTTACATATGCTAAAAATTTGGTGTACCAAGTGAGGTGTTTTAGTAGAACATTTTGTGTTGACCTAAACAAATAGTCTTGTACGTATTACAAATGAAAACTCATAGGAGATCCTTGTAAGCATGCAATTGCTGCCAGATATACTTTAAAGCAATATCTCAAGATATACATTAGCTACTATTATAAGAAGGAGGTCTATAGAGAGGCTTATGAGCCTATGATATATCATGTGCCAGTGAGAAACCATGGGTGAAAACAAACTTCGAACCTCTTGATCCTCTTATAGTGAAGAAACAACTTGGAAGGCTTTAAAAGAATAAAAAGAGAGATCCTGAAAAGCCTAAAAAAATAAGGTAGAGTGAGATTTAGGTATCATTCAGTGAGGTGCTTAAACTATATACAGTCTGGGCATAATTACAAGATCTGTAAGAAGCCAAGGAGATCTGATCTAAAAATTTGAAAAGAATAAGAAGAGGAAAGATAGGGATGCATATGTAAGTTCGTTTGCAAGAACCTAGAAGACCTGGGTTATTCATTTGTTGTGTGTACTATTATATGTGTATTATTTATACAAAAATTTAATGTGGTAGATTGTAGATGAAAGTACTAGTATCCCCACATAATTGAAAATAATAGTGGGTTTGGCATTGTCTATCAAGTGAGACATAATATTTATGTATCAGCTTGTTAATTATTTCACAATCATTAATAAGCTTTCCCTTGCTGTATAGGAACCTGTGAGGGAAAGGAGATCCAAGTATGGTACTAAAAAAAAGTAGTCATAGAAAGGGCAACGTGCAGCTGGTCCAAGCATCATGTCAAGTCAAGATAACACGATACTAACCTAAAACACCGAGCTCTTTTTCAAAATAATATAAAATAAATTTATTTCTTAACTAATACAAGTTTAAACTTATTTACATAATTGATACAGAATGGGTAAAACGTCATTTTGAATGGCGTTTTACCAAGGCCACGTCACCCCACTTTCCACCCCAAATTTCTACGTCGGCGTCGTTCAAAAAAAAAATAAAAAACATCATTCAAAATGGCATTTTTAAAAACGTCATTTTGAATGGCGCTTTTAAAAACGCCATTCAAAATGGCGTTTTCTAATTTTCCCCCATAAAAAATAGAAAAAAATGAGAAGAAAATAAAATTTATAAATAAAAAT
>KE504792.1:1082597-1096370 GCA_000441515.1 Elaeis oleifera | reverse complement strand
ATATATATATATATATATATATTAATCTATCTAACCTCGTATAGCCCCATTTGGGTTTAACTGTCCTATATAGGATTTAGATAATTATATTTATAATGAATATTATCTGACCTCGATTGGATCAATCATGAAGCCGATGTGGTTTAATATAATAAGTAAACTTTAGAACATTAAAATAATATGACTTTAAGAATAAGATCGATTAATTAAGAACAAATTGATCTTAATAAATTGAATGTAATAAAGCTTTAAGAAATATCTCTATCTAATGTCATCATGGGTAGATCAAGTATTTCATTGAAAGTTTCATCTTGAGATGTTCCATCTCCTTCCCTTTTAAAGGCATATTGTCTTAAAATTCATGTCAGAACTTGAGTCTTCTCGGATATATATCTATGAAGCTTAATCTACAGATTAATCATGTCATATAGGATGTCTGTAAGGTTCAATGCAGAGATAAGATGTCTCACATTAATCATTTGTGAGGTCCAATCTGGAGATTGGGTGTCTCACACTAAGTGTCCTGGTTTGGTTGGAATTTTGTAGCTGAAGTTCAACTTTTTTCGATCTCATTTGGACAAACTTAGTTTTTCTTATCCTCATTTTTCAGACTTCATGACCTCATTTGAATAGGTTGTCATCATTTCGTCTTTATTTGGTCAGACATCATGATCTCGTTTGGATGAAATTATCTATACTATCTTTGTTTGGTTGGACAGCATGATCTCATTTGGATAGATTCTTTTATACCATCCTCATTTGGTCGAACAGCATGATCTCATTTGGATGGATATATTATATTATCTTCATTTGATCAATTTTTACTGATCTCGTTTAGACATCATTTTCATATCATCCTCGTTTGATCGATTTTCACCGATCTCGTTTGGATGATATCTTTATATCATACACATTTGATTGATTTTCATCGATCTTATTTGGATGAGATCTTTCCCTCAGGATGCTCTGATTTGTTCGTAAAAATTTAACTTCATTTAAACAAAGATTGAAGGCTTTATTAAAGACTCATTGATAATACATTCTGAGATTTTCAGCATTCTAAGGACGAGACATAGTTGAGCCATCTAAGTTCTCAATTCTATATGCTCCCAATCAGATTATTTTAGTAATTCGATGGGGTCCTTCCTAATTGGGAGCAAACTTTTTTTGTTTTATATGCTTTGAGACTTTAGCTCAGTGGAGAATAAGATTTTTATAAAAATTTTTGGCTTTACTCTAACATTGTAATATCTGGCCATCCTTTATTTATAAGTTGCCATATGAATCTGAGCTCTTTCTCTGATTTTCTCAAATAAATTTAGATCGGTTGTCAGTCGATCTGGATTATTTCTTTATGAAATTTTTTCACTCTAGTTGATGGTAGGTCAATCTCAATAGGAATTACAGTTTTTGCCTCAAAATGAGTTTGAAAGGTGTCTCCCATGTTGGCCCCCGAGGTATAATTCTGTAGGCCTAAAGAACACTATAGAGTTCATCTGCCCAAAGTCTTTTGCTTCAATGAGCCTTATCTTTAGATCTTGAAGAATGATCCGACCAGTGACTTTGACTTCTCTGTTTGATTGTAGATATCCCATCGAGATAAACCTATGGTTTATGCGGAGCTCGAAACAGAATTCTTTAAACTTTGGATTATCAAATTATCGCCCATTATCAGTGATAATGATTCGAGGTAGACTAAAGCAGTAAATAATTGGCTTCCAAATGAAGTTTCACATCTTCTTTTCAATAATTTGTGCCAAAGGTTCTGCTTTTATCTATTTGGTGAAATAATCAATGGCTACTATGAAAATTTCTTATCTTGTGGCCATTGGAAGGATCCAAGAATATCCATTCCCCATATAACAAAAACTAAGGTTTGGTAATGAGAATGAGCTTGACTATAGGCTGATGTTGAATATTAGCGCATCTCTGGCATTGATCGCATTTATTACCAAAGTTGGCTACATCTTTTTGGATTGTTGGCTAGTAATAGCTTTATCGGATGACTTTATATGCTAGCGATCTATCCTCCAAGTGATTACCATAAATTCTTAATAGACTTCTCGAAGAGTATAGTCAGCTTCTGATGGTTGTAAGTACTAAAGTAGAGAAAAAAAGTATGATCTCTTATATAATTAGTCTCCTTGAAGAACATACCATCGAGCCTGCCTTTAATTTTCTTGCATCAATAGGATCGGTTGGTAGGGCTCCTTTGGTAATATAATCAACTAATGGATCGATCTAGCTTGGTGCATGATTGATCTGCATGACTGAAAGAACTTCAATGCTAGACTTATCAAGATAGTCAATAAGAACCTTTTGACTTAGTTCGAGATAACTTGATATGGCAAGATGAGATAATGCATCAGCTTAGGTATTTTCGATCTCGAAATTTGTATGACTTCTAGATAATCAAATTTTTTGATAATTCTCTTATATTTTATAAATACTGAGATATTATAAGATCTTTAGCTTCAAATTGACCATGCTGAAGCATGCCACGTATTCTCGGAGAGATTCACCCTCCTGTTGCTTAATAGAAAAAAGCCTATCCGTATGCTTTAGATAAGGTTGATTGATGTCAAAATAACTAACAAACAGTCTTGTCAATTGCTCAAAAGAAGAGATAAACTTCTGTTGGATTCCAAATAACTATACTCATACTGACTTCTTGAGGGTGATAAGAAATGCAACACAAAATAGGGCATCAGATGCCCCTTGAAGTCTCATGAGGGCTCTATATCCCTTAAGGTGATTCAGTGGATCAGTTGAACCATCAAATGATTCCATAGTTGATATTTTGAACTGGGAAGAAACCAGCTCATTCAAGATTTTTTGAGAAAGAGAGGATCGCAGATTGAAATCTCTCTTACTCTGGGAGTGACCCCCAAGTTATACTTCCATCAATTTCTTTTCAAGATCTTGAATTTTTCATTCAAGACCTTCCTCCCAGCATGGCCTCCCTCTGTTTGAAACAAATTCTCCTTCAAAAGATTGATAAGTCTGAGTGGGATGGTGATCATTGTGAGGATTGTGATGGATTGGTTGCTGACTATGCGGAGATAGAGATTTTTGAGGGATTGCCTCTTGTTGCTGCTTCATAGTACGTTGGAGCTGTTGCACCGTAGCACTAAGAGCTTGAACTTGTTGAACTAAAAGATTAAAGCATTGTGGATCTACCACAATTAAAGGTGGACTGCTTCTGGCATGCCTCCGAAAAAGATGGCGAAGATATAAAATTATTTGTGCTCTTCGATTTACCATTTTCTATAAAATTTTGGATAAAGATCCTTCCTTTAGTGCCAATCTATTGCTGTAAAGCTTCAAAAGAGAGATGATAAGATTGATCTTGAACTGAGTTGGAGAGCTGCTAAGGGTCAAGATGATGAAGACCGTGAATGATCCTACAAAAAAATCCTAAATCAATGGGTACCTCCAATTTAGGACCCTCTGATGCTTAAGTCAATCGGAGCCTTGAGAATAGATAGTAAAAACAGAGAAGTAGAAATAAGGAGTGCAAATTAAAATTGAAAGAACTCAAATTCTTTCAGTGGAAGAATTGAAAAGAATTCAGCAGCATTTAGGCTCTATAAGTTTATGACTTACCTTCCGGAGAGTATCCTATCCCCTTTATATAGAGAAAGCTCGATTAGACCATTAGAAAAGTTTGTTAGGCCATTATAAGTTTGTTAGATGGTTATGGATAACCATCTAGAATTTGTTATAATAGAATAGCCAGCTGTAGAGGGCTGTGAATTGTCCTTAGTTGAAAATAGCATATCATAGTTATAATACAACTATAATATAGCTAAAAATAACCGACTTGAAATCTTACTGACTGAATGAGAGGTTGGCTAAAACCATTGTCCCATTAATATAAACTGAGTAGGTCGGTTGTTATAGCACCAAGTCAGTAATTGACCGATCTGATTTAGTATAGTGTTGGTGAGAGATATTTGACTTGCAAATCGGTATGAGGCTGATATCTTCTAATGCTGCCATATGTTAGAGATCGATCTTCTGATGAGGCCGGCTTTCTGATGAGCTTGGCTATCAGCCTTCTGATGAGGTCAGCTTTCTGATGTGATCAAATTTCTGATAAGGTCAACTTCTGATGAGGTCCATAATCAAGACTCACATCAGTATTCTTATCGATCCGAGGATATTGACTGAGATGATATGATGCCACAACAACATCCATGCTGTGAATGGCCATTAATATAATGCACCTGCAAGGATAATGATAGATCGTGACAAGACAACGTGCATATAGAAAGACCAAAGATTTGGGTGCAGAAGAAGTAGGGGGATAGATCCTTTTGGGAGACATGCACGGGCGGTCATTGGTAGTGAGATAACACATGCATTCATGCAAGAACCAAAACATTATGAGTTACTTGTACTTGGTGTGGACGCTTGTTGTAGGCAGCATCTCAAGACCTGTGGATGCCATTGAAGATGAACTTAAATTCAAGTTAAGGCGAACGTGGTGGGCATTAATCACACGAGGAGGCCCATTGAGAGCCAAGAGTAGTCTGCAACCATTGAAACGTTTCACCTTTTTAACGTCACAACGTGTCTCCCCATGTGTTCACTAAGTGGGCGTTTATTTTAGTCCATGAAGCCATTGCCATAATAATGTACTTAAAATGTGAGTTTAATGAATTAGCCATTATGTTGATGGGTAAGTTTAATACGAAATTAATGGACTAATGGGAAAAAGATTTAAGGCAACAAGGTAATTTTATCAATATTAGAAAGATGGGCAAAGATAGGATTTTTTGCTATTGGGGTACTACAGATATAGATTGTATGGATTATTTGAGGACTCAAAATAAAGTCCAGCCCAACTAGTTCTAGGCATGTTCTAAATGTTGATTAAACTCTGAGTCGACTTAAGCTCAACTTATATTATAAAATGAGTCCAACTAGAGTTGGGCTTGACTTGCCCGAGCTTGATTTATTTCCACCTCCAGTCATCTGATTGATCCGGTCCATTCCGAGCGGAAAAAGGGTTGCTTTCTATGTTAAATCAACTTTGAAGAAAAAAAACTCAGAAAACATAAGTCGTTACAGATCAACTTAAGAACAACGCATCATTCCCATTACTACTATGTAATAAAGAGACCAGTCGGCCATGACTAGCACTAGTTTTAAACTTCTTTTAATAATGAAGTATGACAATTTAACATGGCAAAAAGCGAACTTATATCAGAGTGCAACATATACTTTACTAGGGAAAAAGTATAATTCAAAGGTAAAAGGAAAGTGCTGAGCTTGGATAAGGTGAGAAAAGATAGGAAAAAACTTGTTAGAACTTTGTTCTTCGATCTCCTTGGAAATGGCCTAATTCTTACATAGATAAATCATATGTTCTTAGCTCAATAAAAACCATGGATTTAATATAAACCAGTCATTTAAGTAAATCTTTTTTTAACTAATGACCATATTTTTAAAAAAGAGAATTAAATTTACATACATATTAAGCCATATTACCATAAGGTGAACAAAAGTCCTCTGGTGTATGCATTAGAGAATATCATATTGGGTGGCTTCCTATTTTGCTATGCATCTTAAAGAGGAAACCAAAAATCAAATTGGGATGGAACTTCTCCTACTAACAAAGTCTATCAGTCTTATGATTTTTTTTGAAAAAAGAAAATCATGCACATGAAGAGAGGCTGTCCATCCATATCCTTTTTTCTTCCTCATGAGGCCTTTCTCCTTCTCTCCAAGTTCTTTTCCTCCTGTGGTTCTTCTTCTTAAAGACATTTGTCCCAATACAAACATCTAAGCTAGCTAGCATCATCAATCGATATCTAAAAGCTATATGTCAATTTACTTGGAGGTATGTCTAGATAACTATTTTGATAGGAGTGTATCAATTAGCTATGTAGTATATACTGATATCACTACAACAAAATAATTTTTAGCAGTTACTTGTGGCATTTCTTATTATATGCCACTAAAATCTCTTTTTTTGCTGTATTTTGATAAAATACCACATCTTTCAATAAGTATTTTTTATTAATGGTATTTTATCATAAATATCGCTATAAATTTATATTTTATGATATTTTATTGAAAATACTACTATAAATTTATATTTTACAGTATTTTAAATGTCGCTGTAAATTTATATTTTATGACATTTAACAAATATGCTGATAAATAATATCATAATTTATAAATTTTAAAAATTATCATTAAATTTTAATTATTAATTTATATAGAGTTTGATTTAGTTATACCGATTTCATAAATATATTATTATACATATATATTCTTAACATTACTTATTTAATGACGTGAATGTATATTAATAAGTTAATAAACTATACTAATATATTAATAATATAAGTTATAGGTTGGTGGTTAAGAGTTTGCTATTCAATAAAGATCATTGGTTCGAATTCTACTCTTATTCTAATTCTAGGTATATTATTTATTTTTTGATAATTTTGATCGGTATATAAAAAATGCTGGCATTAAACTTTAAGGAACTTACATACATCGTCAAATAAAATTTTATCGATATTTTTAAAAAATATCAATAATTAATTATCGACACCATCTTAAGACAGCACATAAGAAATACCATAAAAATGTCACTTAAGATATTTACGATATATTTTCTAGTCTATAGCGGTACTTAAAAATATCACTAATGGTTATTTTTGTTGTAATATTCTATATTCTAAAAATATATATATCGATATATCTAAAAGTATGTATTGAGATGCTAGATGACTATTTTGCTAGATATATATCACTTGACCATATACTATTATCACACTCCCGATTCGATATCACGAGCTAGGGGTTATTACAACCGCTGCATACTCATGAAGAACTCTTTCCACAAGCATGCAAGGTATCTCATCATGATATCATAAAACAATAGTAGAACAAAATTTAAATAATTAATGTTCAACTTTGATTCAAATAACTAAATTAAATATCTTTAAAATAATATTCATAGTTTTGCATCAACCTTCAACAAATTCTAATCTAATAAAAATATCATATTTTGCTTCTAATTCGCTCTCCCATATTAAATCCCGAGTCAAGCTTGTTCTCTGAATATGTAAAAATAGTAAAATATAGAGTAATGAGCTAGACAACCCAGTAAGTAATATATACATTAGCTTGATAAATTCAATAATAATAATATACTGAAAATAAGCATGTAAGATACATCAATTCAAAAATATACAATACTAATTAAATAAAATCTATGCAAATTCATTTTCATTCATAAATTGAGTTTTTTCAAAATCTCATGTTCGTCTCAATAGTCATAAACTAAATCAAAGTGCCACTATATAACCCCCAATAGTAGAGGATTAAAGTACTAGCATATAATCTCAACTGATAGGGTATCAAAATACCAGTGCACAATTCCTACTAGTAGAATATCAAAATACCAGCATACAACTCTTACTAGCAAAGTATCAAAACACTAGCATACAAGCTCCACTAATAGGATATCAAAGTACCAGTGCACAACCTCCACTAACAGAGTATCGAAACACCAACGCACAAATTTTCACTGATAGGATATCAAAATATCAGCATACAATCCTCGTTGAAAGGCTATCGAAGTACCATCATTTAACCCCTACTAGTAAGATTCAATATATAATCAGACTGTGAGTCAAAATCTATCTCAGATTAAAATACTATTTTATATTCAAATTTGAAAAGTTCATTAACCATGCGACATCGAAATCCATCGGATAATCCATATCAAATTCAATATATTCAATCATAAATCACTTAATATTTTGAAAAAAAAGGCAAATTTGGTAATTCAAAATACCATGCATCAGATTCATAAATCATGCATAATTCAAATAAAAGATTTTATAATTTATCGATAAATCTAAAAAAATAAAGCATTACTTACCTTACACGTACTCCAATAAACTATATAATTTCATAATTTTTTTGCAAAATCTTCAATTCATATATCATATCATAGTATCCCATTATTGGATATTTTTTGATCGAGATGACCATACCTTTATATAGAATTAAGTCCACTAGTTAAAAAAAATATGGATAATCAAAACACACAATTCACAGGCAGTCACATCTAATGGTCCGAGTGGATTGATCATCTAACTTCATCCGATTAAAGAACATACTAAGCTTTATGTAATTTAATAGAGATTAAAGATGATCAAATTAGTAGTATTTGACAAGAGTCACAGTAGAGGTTGGTGCAATGCTCGACAATCAGAGATCAGTTCGATCAAATAATTTTTTTAATCTAAATCAAATTAAGATACAATTAACTTCATAGAGATCAAATAGATCAAATCTAATGATATCCGAGTTTGGCCAAGATGGATGCTGGTACTGTCTAACCATTGCGGATCAGGATCCTTCACTAAGTTTGATCAAAATCACCAAAATTAAGCCTTTTACTCGATCAATCTTAGAAGGATAAAATTCATGTATAAAGAGAAACAATTTAGAGGGAGCCACTTTTAGAGCGAAAAACTTATAGAGAGAAACTGAGATTTTGCTAAAGAGAGAAAGTAGAGAGAGAAACTAATGAGAGAAATAATTTCAGAAAAAGAAAAGAGAGAGAGAGAAGAGAGGCGAGAAAATTTCTTTTTATTTTTCTTCTTTCTTCTTCCTTTTCTTTTCTTTTTTTTCTTTTTCTTTCTTCTTCCTTTTTCTTTCTAATGAAATAGGGAACCCTTTTCCCCTTGTTCTCAAAGCAAGGGAGCTTCTCCCCTCAGCTGGCAATGCCCATGGCTGGAAGAGCAGACCACGGTAGTGACCAAGGGCCTTGGTCCGATGATCGATAGCAGCAAATAACGTCGGAAATCAAAAACAAAATGTGAAAGAAAATAAGGAAAATCAATAATCAGAACTTTCAAGTATTTTCCATCAATAATTTGGCTAAGATTCAAGCTCTAGGAATTATAGGAGATTGAGAAGAAGATAATTTGAATGATTTACCTAGTCTTCAATGAGGATTAATCTGATTTTTGGCGGTCAAAGCGAATTTAATCTGCCAATAACCAAGAAGAAAATAGAGAAAAGGGGCAGCACACAATGATGATCTTCGGTGAGGAAAAACTAAGGGGATTGAGGCCTTTAAATAGAAGTGAAATTAAGCTCAATATTCCCCCTTAAACTAAAATTCTTTTAGCACACGGATTAATTTAGAGGAGAAAGATGACTCCATTTGGGAGTCCTTCACATATTTCCCAGCATGTAAGTGGCACGTGCTGGCTTTTTTTTTAGTTCTTTAAAAATCATGCTAAACTTTTGGGCTCTTTTTGGTGACTAGGCTTGAATTTGGGACTGGGCTATTACAACTATATACTGATGAATATCATATTCTAAAACTATGTATTGATTTATCTAGAGTGGTGTTTCAGATCGCTACTGAAATATATCAAAGAAGCTTATAATAGACACTAGGAAGTCGATGAGTATGTATAACCTATGAATATAATGTTCTAAAAATTATATTAATTTGCTCGGAGGTATATATTGCATTGTTCAATGACTATTTTGCTAGCTATACATTACCTAACCATATAGTATGTTTGGTGAATATCATATTCTGTAAATTATGTATTGTATATTAGGATGGGCGCCTTCATGAAGAATAAGATTTGCTGAAGGAGAAAAGGACTTTGGAGGAGAAGAAAGGCCTCGTGAGGAAGAAGACAGAATGTGGGCGAACAACGTCTCTTCACACATATGATTTCCTTTCCATTTTATTTTTTCTAAATTATGAGACTGTCCTCGTCAGAAAAGTTCCATCCTGATTTGACTTTTAGATTTCCTATTTAATATGGATGCTTGAGAAAACGTAAGCCCGACTCATACGATATTCTTTGGTGCATGCAGTAGAGAACTTTTGTTCCTCTAAGGTCATCAGATCCCGGCCTATATAAATTCATTTTCCTTTGATGTTCTGAATTATGCGCCATTTAAGGTCCTACAAAGTTGTATATGTTTAAAACCTAACTAATATTGCCACAGTTTTTAGGGTTTAGCCCTTGAAGTGATCATCATGCCTCAAAATATATGGAACTAGAAAATAGAAAACTAGGTAAAACTATATCACGAACAATGTAAGTTTTAAATCTAAATCCATGAAATGGACTATGATAGTGCCTGTATGCTAGAATCAGCTTAAAGTGGAAAAAATGGTTAGCCAAAGATTAATGGATAAACCTAAATAAACATGTTCCATGCTTTTGCTGGAACAGCTTTGTCCAAGTGTATGCAAGTTGAGCAGAATATATAAACTAGTAAAAGCAGTGTGTGCAAATTTATGATTAATATTTTCTTTTCCTTTTGGTAATAATATATGGTCCTTTATAATTGGTTAGGAGGTTTATTTGGTTTATTCAGCATTACATGCAAAACCAAGTAAGACCAAAATGGTATTGGTAGACACGAGAAATTAATTCATTGCTTAAACATGAGATCTACATTGATGGTTAAGGTGCCAAAAATGTAACAGCCAACTAGGAAACTTTTATAAACTTTTTAGCAAGTTTGTAGAGAAAAAGGGAGTAAAGCACAGGTAAATTCCAAGAAAGCAGACTTAAAAGGAGAAAAAAATTAAAGAAAATCTTTCAATTTGCATCTCCTGGAGTAAAAGTTGTACTGGATTTCACTATAAATAGACATGATTTACATTAAATTCATAGGTCAAGTTTTGCAACCACAGGGCTTACTCCACTAAAAGGGAGAGTAGAATTTCTAGTTGTGGATTTTGCTTGTTACTCTTTTAACTTTTAGATCATGCAAGTAAGTTACAATTATGCCAAAATATATGATCAAATTGTTGCCTTCATCATGAAGCCAATGCAGGAGAATACATTTAAAAATCTGAGCATATTTGTCCAAGCATTCATATTTCTTGAATTGCCTATAGTGAGAGATGGAGATGGGGAGGCACCACATTTATGACCTTTCACATGCATACATTCAATGCCTCATCCATTTAATCCCCCTGCAGAATCCTAATTGCAAGGTCTGGGACAACAGAAAGGCTGGAAAGTCGTGCTCCTGAAGGAGAGGGAGAGGGGGATCAAGCCAAAGGAATAAGCGAAAAGATGAGAGCTTGGAAGGAATTGGGTGTGGTTGACACCATCTATGAAGATGATCAAGAAGAAGAAGATGAAGAAGAAGAAGAAGGAGAAGAAGAAGAGGAAAAGAGATATGGAGATTTCTTCAATTCCATCTCACCGAGTCCCTCTGCCACCACCACTCCATCTCCTCTCTCCTCTTCACCTCCACTTTCTCTCCAAAGCAGAGTGGATGCTTGGTCAGTAAAACCTCAATGCTCTCTCTCTCTCTCTATATATATAAATATATGTATGTATATACATAACAATGTATTTTGCCATTATATGATACATATCTTTTAATTTGATCAATGAAGGTCTCGGGCCACCGGATGTAAGACGGACGTGGTCATCCATGTTCATGATCGATGCTTCCATCTTCACAGGGTATGGATTTATTTCAGGGTATGGATTTTTGAAAAATATGTTATGCTTCGGTTCATTGTTTCAGGCTATTCTACACTATTGTTTCATTACTTCAATTTATTCTATCCCATTGTTTCATTACTTTTATAAAGATGGTTTGGCCTTGCCTAACTTTCAATTGAATATAATTTTAGCTGGCATGGAAAGAAAAGTTCCACTTCTTTTCTTCTTTTCTTTTCTTTTTTGTTTTTTTAAACACACCTGAGGAAAACCTCAAGGAATTAGAAGACTCTAGAATCACGATTCAGTGCAATGGCAATTTCCCGTTGCTAAAGAGTAAATGCCATAACCAGCCATTGTGTGAGCATTCATAGCATCCCAATTTCATCTTTTCATTTAATTAGACTTCAGCTATATAGTATTAATACAGAATTAATTATTCTATTTGAGGTGGGTTAAGAAATGCTATTTAGTTTCATGCAGTTTCTCATTGCGGAAGATAGAACGACATAAAACAGCCGTGTGTGAGGATTCTTTCCCAACTAATTCATAATTCATGAACGGTACCAAAAATTTTAATTAAATGCTATGATTATACTGATAGAGTATATTACTATTAATCTTTGGTAAATTAAATACGTATGCCTAATTCTGCAGTTTTATTCTATCATAATTCAGTTATAATGCCAAATAACGTTTAACTCAATTGCTCTGAGACTAATTAAGGAAAAGCACAAATTTAAAATTTCTAGCAGATATTTTCTCCAAAAAAAAAAAAAAAATCCAACAGATACTAAGTTAAATAGTAACCTCTGCCATGATCTCCATCCCTTGGATTAGATTAGGATCTAACGGTTCATCCATGAGGCCCACCAACGCCAACAGTCCCGACAACCTCAACCTCAACAACAGTGTCCCTCCTATTTTGGGACAAAAAATAAATGAGAATCTGCCACCATTTATTGTGTTTTATTGCCTCTTTCACGTCTTTTCTGTTTCCCAAAATAGTTTATATTTTATATTTTACCCCGTTTGTGATGGCTCCACGAGATTTGTATTAGTTTTATAAATTTAATAAACTCTATTTAAATCACATCCGTAACTTTCTGGCCGAATTATATTCTAGAAACCGACCACAATTATTTTATGGGTTTTATTCATCAAATGCTCATCCCTATCGTACCATCAATTGTATTGAATAGACGAATTAAATGGTGATTTGATAGATGATTTTATTTTTTCCTACAAATATTGTAGATTATATTTAGATAATTAATAGTAAATTAACTTGCTATATATCATGGGTGAAAAGTCAACGGATTAGGGCCAGTTGTTTAGAAATAATATATTCTGTAATTAAATCAGCAGGATCTACTTATAATGCGAAGCGCTTACCTAAGACGCCAACTATCGGAATCCTCCGACATCACCGTCAACCTGCCGTCAGCAATAACGGCTGAGACATTCGCGGACGTCGCCTGCTACTGCTACGGCGCCGACGTCGTCATAACGCCGTTCAACCTCGCGGCCCTCCGGGTGGCGGCGGAGTGGCTGGAGATGGAGGGGAACGGCGGCCTGCTTCGGCGGACGGAGGCGTACTTCTTCGATGAGGTGGCATCCGATGCCGGGAAGGCGGCAGTGGTGCTCCGGTCGTCAGTGGCGATGCTTGCCCAGGGACGGAGGTGGCGGCGGCGGCGTTGGTGGAGAGGTGCATTGAGGTGCTAGCGGGTCCGACGGCGTCGGCGTCGGCGTCGGCGAGTGGCTGGACGACGTGGCGGCGCTTTCTGCCGAGGAGTTTCGGATGATCGCCGAGGCGATGCGTGCGCGGTTTGCCCATGACCACGATCTTCTCTATAAGATCGTAGACCACTACCTCCAGGTATGATGAGCTGCACTTTTTTTTTTTGATAGGATTGCATGAGTGTTTGCTATTAGCTGTTTGCATCCAATCCATTGTTGCAAATCCTTACGTCAAGTGCCAGCTAGGTGGACAGGAAACCGTGACAAGGGTACGTTATTTTTATTGAATGCATGGTACGTGTCTCAATCCAAATTGGAAGTGTAACTCTCATATCTTACTTAAAAAATGAAGAGACACGTGTCGAGGTGAAGTATACAGTTGTCAATAAATTAGATAGAGTAATGATGTTTCTAACAAAGTTGAGTATGATGCATTCCTTTATGCTCTTTTTTCTTCTTGCTGAATGTGCTGCATGAATTTTCGTAATGCACCTTATTTGAGTTTCATTCAGGTTAGATAAGTCTAAATTATAAAATATAATATATATATATATAT
>KE504792.1:956162-972671 GCA_000441515.1 Elaeis oleifera | reverse complement strand
ACTCAATAACAAGTACAATATTCTCAAATACTCAAATTATATTATAATATTTTTAATAAAATAAATATATTAAAATCAAGTAAATCAAAATTTTTCTCTCCAAGCATCTCGTCATCATCGGAAGGGTTGAAGCATGACTGAGAGGGGCTGTAGCAGGAGCTAGAGAGGCTGGAGCTGAAATGCTAGCCAACATATCCTGAATGCTCAAAAAATTAGCTCTAAGATTAGCGGACAACGGTGTCACCATAGCGGACATGATGCTCTATAGCTGAGATGCACGCTCCTCAACTTGAGATGCACGCTTCTGAGCCTGAGCTGCCTACGTCAAGGCCTCGTCAAGCTGCTCCCGACTGACAACCTCGAAAGCATATGAAGAGAAGGTCACCTCAGATCAGTAGCTCATCGGCACATGTCTGAGCCTACAATGAATCCTCCCAGAGTGTTCAGATCCCAAAACCTGATATAGATAGTCATGGGGGCCAGAGGTGTCTGGGCCCTCACTCGCAAGCGCATCTAACTACTCCTGTAATTATAAATTCAAATAAAATCTCATTAGAAATGCTATAATACTAATCATACTAATCATACTCCAGTTATTACTTATAAAATCTTTTCGATTGCGGTGTTCATCGACCTGCCCTTCTTGTTTGTACAACTCGATCAGAAGATGGCATTACGGTTGGGCATCACCCCTCTCTCGTAAGCTATAACAATCAATCAACTTGTTAGAAACATGCAAAAATAATAATTCAATAATTTGTAAACTAAAGGATTAGAATTTAATACCTCTCTATGCACATGACTGGCCATAGACTCACGATCGAGAGTGTATGTATACTCCTGAGTAGCTCTGTTCTTTCGGCTCTGATAAGATGCAGTCTAAAAAGTATTTAAATCATATAAGTTAAAATCAAATACAATTATCAGTGTAATGAAAAATTCATAAGTTACAAATTAAACCTGAAACTCCTGGCTCCTCTAATGCCCGACCATCCCCTCCCACTGACTCAGGGAACAGTCCTGGATCCAAGAAACAAGCTCCTCCTCTGTATCCATATGGTGCTTTCGCCAACCTTTATGAAGCTTGACCTTGTAATTTCGGTATAACTCTTCAATCTTCTACAGTTGGGCATCTCAAGCCCTCTCATGATCTAAAAAGTCATACCTTCTCTGCACAAAGTTATCAGAAGTCAGTTATGAAATTATTCCAATCAAACATTATATAAATATATCACATACATATATATGTAAGATACATTTATCCAAATCTCCTCCTACATCCAATTTTGAAATCAGCGTTCATTAATCGTTAGTCTACGGACAGTACAGGAATGATATCAGATCACCTCACAAGCACATCGAAAAAGAATACATCTCCCACGCGATCTCCCCTCCTCACCTTTTCTCTTGATCGTACTCCACCATGACCTTATGCTAGTAGTTCCACACATGTGGCATGCGTGTGGGACCACAAAATATCTTATTGGATGATACACCTGCAATGAAAATACATTACAAATATATAAGAGTATGCAATAACTATATAAAAATAAATAAATAAATAATTGACACAATGAAAATCTACTCTCACTGAGATTGTGCGATGTGAATGTCGGTGGAGCCTCATCAGTGAGTGGAGTATGTGCTGGATATGCATAGGCTGACAACGTGGCTGTCGGTGGAGGCTCAGATGTGTCGGTGGGAGGAGTATGTGCCTACGAAATTGAAGTCGATGCGGAGGTGGATGGTGCATGCACCGATAGTGGCTCAGATGCTGAGCTCCACGTAGCCCATCGAGGGATGAGGGTGAAAGCTAGATGGCATTCGGTGCCATCGTGACCTGCAATGTTAATGAATATTAACAAATATAACATATTGTTGAATAATAACATTAGTAGAGCATCAATAAATAAACACTAACATTTATACCAGGATGTTAAACTCATCGCCTACTGGCATCTATAATATGGACATCACTATTGCTCTTAACAAATGTATCTGAGATCTCAACAATGCCAGATAAGTTTATCCTAGAGAAACACTTTGTATGCATGGTCCAACATCATCATCAACCTCGGTATCATCAAAAATATGTCTCGGCACCATCCTCACAACAACACCCTATTGAGGCTCCAAGAGATCATTAATGTAGAAGACTTGACTAGCTTGGGAGGCAAGTATATATGGTTCTTCAGTGCGAAGATGGCATTGCATGTTGACAAAAGTAAAACTGCACTCATCAATTTTCATCCCTGATTGAGATAAGGTGTCAAATTAATCATATTTCATCAACGCAACCCTCTATTTTGAATAGTAGTCTAAGATGACTATCTTCTCTATAACTCTATAATAGTTCAAATCCTCCGTATGAGGCTGTGAATCCCTCGAGTTAGCATAACACCCAGTGGTGGTGCTCAACATCATGTCACTATTTTATATTTCCATGTTTACGGCTCGGCTATGAATATTGAACTTGTAGCCATTAATGACGAGCATTTTGTACTCCCACACGATGCGATTAGGTCCCATTGAAAGAGCATGCACTTCATGGCTCACATCATCGGACAGTAATCTCCACACCTAAGAAGATAACACCTAATTAGTAAACATATTCAAATAGGATGTACAAGATAGGAATATGTACTCATTTATATGATCTTTGAACTACTCAAAAAACTCTTTGCTATACATTTTCTCTTTCTCCCGTATACTTAGAGCGCCGTATTTTACTCTTATGACCTCCTTGTGTTTGCTGCATAAGAATAAATTTAGATGTAATGGGTATTATCTTCTAAGTAATGAGAAATAAAAAAGCTGAGTGACTCACCTTATGTATGGCTCAATGACATCACAATTGAACAACACATAGCAGTACGCTTTATCTCTTTTGTCAAGACTCAAATCAATGAGACAGTATGAAGTGAGAAGTCTATCTGACTGTGGAACGGACTCAAATGCAGACTCAATTGGCTCATACTGATCATTCTGATTCCTCATTGATTGGTTACGATGTGTCTTGAGCTTGTTTAAGTACATAGTACAAAAATTCATACACTCTTGATCTAAATAATCTTTTGCTATAGATCTCTCTGGATGATTTATATTCCTTACGTAAGATTTTAGCATTTGAATATTCCTTTCAATGGGGTACATCCATTGATAGAACACTAGACCTTCAAGTGCAACTTTTTTCGTAAGGTACATGGTAAGATGCATCATAACTATAAAAAATGATAGTAGAAATAACTTCTTCAGATCACATAATATAGTCACCGCCCTCATCTTCATTTCCTTCACCGCTTTCTTAAGTAATCTCTTCGTATAAATATCTCTATAAATGTTGCAAAGATGAATAATAGTCATTCTCATATTTTTCGCTAACACACAACGAAGAGCTATTGGGATCAACTCCTACATCAACACATAGTAATCATGAGTCTTTAATCTACCAAGTCTCACATCTTTACTGTTCATATGCTTTAATATGTTGCTTGAGTAACCATTCAGAACCTTTATGTCCTCCAATATATGAAAAATGTAGACTGTTCGGAGGCATTCATAACATAGCATGCATGAGAGAGCCTCCACTACTCTCCCCCTATTGGCTCCGGACAGAGTGATTTTCTAATACCCCATTCTTACAAGTCAAATCAAGAAATCAAGTCATCCTTGATCTTATCCTTGATGTTCAAGATCATTGCCAATAGAAGCTCGCATATATTCTTTTTAATGTGCATGATATCTAAGTAGTAGCACAATAAGTTTGTTTCTCAATATAGCAAGTCAAAGAATATGCTTTTTTCTCCAATTAAAATGTATGTCATCTACCTTTGATAGACGCTTTCTTTCTTACCACCAATCAGATCAACTTTCTCAAATTCAATACTAACACCATCCAACTCTCTCAACACTCACTCCCAGACATCCGACTAGATGCCTCACCTTCTTCAACAATGCCATCGAAAGAGCATGCATCCCTTCTATATAGATGATTTCGATGGAGAAAGCGTCAATGCCTTATAAAGCTAAAGCTCTTTTGACATGTCAATCTTTTAGATCGGATGTATTTTCCACAAATCGGATATGCTAGCTCATCTTTCGTGTTCCAACCCAACATTAGGGCATAAGCTGAAAAATCATTTATTATCCACAAAAGCGCCGCAAGCATGAAAATGACTCATTCATCAAAACATCAAAAGTTGAAACCCTTGAACACTCCATAACTGTTTCAGCTCGACAATAAGAGGCTACAAACAGACATCAATATCATTCCCTACCTCCATCGATCCAAGGATAAGTACTGTCATGAAAGTGAAAGATTTTCATACACATCCATGATGGAAGGTTGTAAACATGAGTAAATACTAGCCATACACTATGGTTGATATTCATATACTTGAAGGGTTGAAACCATCGCATGACAAGTCCAACCTCACATTACGTATCTGTGGTATTTCATTAAACTTTTGTCATGCCTCTCCATCGACTGGATGCCTTAATGCATCATCTTTTGTTCACTCTTCTTCATGCCATCTCATGTCTTTTGATATCCTTGCCAACATAAACAACTTTTGCAGTCTCGATATCAAAGAAAAATGCCATATCAACTTTTGAGGAATACAAGTCGATATGCCATCTTTGTTCTGTTTCCATCTTGATACACTGCACCTCATGCACTCGTTTGGTTGGCATCCCCCTCCCAATAGAGCATGCAATCATTAAGGCATGCATGTATCTTGTTATAAGTAAAGACTAACTGTTCAATAATCTTTAATGCTTCATAATTATTCTTCGAGATTTGTACATTGTCCGAAAGAATGTCCTCCAAAAGTTTTAGTATATAGTTCACTCCATTATTACCGAACCCATTGGAGCATTTTGCATGGTACAACCGAATTAAGAACTTAAGCTTTGCTATCTTTCTTATCTGAGATACAATAAAATATTAGCATCCTCCATCAACTTGCGAACCTTCTCCACATCCTCATTGTTTGTTATTCCACCAACCACGAAATCAGGCATGGACGTAGATGCGCCATCATTGTGGCCAACAAATGAAAAGATATCACGAACTATTTGTTCTACTCCCCCATCATGTTGATCGTCTTGTTGGGGTCTACACTCGCCATATTGATCTCAATAAATTTTATAGTCGGATTTAAAGCCATAAATAATGAGGTGATCATTTACATCTTGATGAGGTAGCTAAGGCCCATCCATATACTTCTTACAAGGACATTGGATAAGTCCATGGTCTCTAAATTTTTTTATAGCAAAATCAAGAAACTTTTGAAGTCCAACCTCATATTCTGACGAGAGCTTACTCAACTTCATCCATTCCTTATCCATTATAAAAATGGCGATACTATAACTAAATCATGTGTGGAAATAAAACACAACACAATAACATCAAGATAATTTGATAGTAATTGCTCATAATTTACACATGCATACCAATGCTTAGAGTTCATAACATCATTACATAGGCAAATAAATATATTATTTCAATCGTGACAAGTTGAGAAGGACTAACCAAATATTGCATACATTATAAACAAATATTTGAAAGAATAAAATATATGAAATATCATTTTCAGATATATAATAAATATACTCTATCATCAACTAATAGGTAAAGATAGGTCCTATCCCATTCAAAAATACATTAATTCTATAGGTCTATTACAGTAATCAAACGATACGCAATAGGAGCCAAAAAAATTTTGATAGCATTCCCCTTAGTTCTTCTGTATAGGGAGAACCAAAAAAAGTACTGTCCAAATTTTTTTTGAACCCTCAGTATACCGTTTGATTATTGTAATGATCTATAGAATTACTTACATTTCTCAAACTATCTATAATGGATAATCAATTGATCAATGTACATAATTCTTCCATTCATATAAAATAATAAATATACAGATATATTAGAATATGTACATCAATCAACTGACGGATCTATCGCTCCATGCAATGCAAATTTTATTAAAATTAATATATAATTAATGCTGCCCGATATCTTCCATAGGTCCGAGTGCATTGGGCGTGCGAGGGCTAGATGTCTTGGACACCAACTGTGACCCGAGGCTCGGGCACACAGGGCACACCCAGGCCCCATGTTTGCAATACTGCCCGGTACCTTTTCGCTGGCATGGCACAGAACCCACCGATACGGCCACGAATCTACTAGCATGGCCCAAAACCCGAAGGCCTAAAATCCACCGGCATGATCCAAAACCTGCCAGCATGGTCCAGAACCCGACAGCACGGCTGACAGCCATTGGCACGGCCCAAAACCCACCGACGGAGGTTGCCTTTAAATATCATTATGAAATAATTATAAATATTATTATAATATTATAAATGATTATAAATATTATTATGAATGAAATGAAAAAAAAGTACATACCTGCGGCTACGTGAAGGGGGTCGTGCAGAGTTGCGGGGTTCACCGACGGCGGCATTAGAGGAAGGGAGGCGGCGGCGGGGTGGAGTGTGGGGCCAAAGGGGTTGAGGCCGAGGAAGGGAAGCAGCACTAGAGGGAGGGGACGGCGCTAGAGGGAGGGCGGCGGCCAAAGAGGGTCGGGGCCGAGGGAGGGGGTTGGCGCTAAAGGGAGGGTAGTGGCCAAAAGGGGCCAGGGCTAAGGGAGGCAGGGCCAAAGGGGTCGAAGGAGGCAGGGCGGAGGGAGGTGGGGCCAAGGTGGTCGAGGGAGGCGGGGTCGAGGGGGCCGAGGACGAGGGAGTTGGGGCCAAAGGGGTTGATGGCGGTGCTAGAGAGGGGATAGCGGCAGGTCGGGCCGGTGGTGGGGGCGGGTAGGGTTTCAGATAGAGAGGAGAGAGAGAGAGTCTGGTGCACGAAATAAAAAAGAGAGGACACGATTTGGAAGAAATTTACAGAGCTATGGCAGTAGTTTTCGAAAATCATTGCCATAGGTCTATAGCAGTGGTTATCAATCGCTGTAATAGATATTTAGGGATCTATGACAGTTGTTTTAAAAATCACTGCAATATACCTATCGCAGCGGTTATAAAACAACCGCTGCTATAGAGCCTAAATATAATTTTTTTCATATTTTTCTCTAAATATGATGTAATTTTGAAATTTAAAATTTATCTTCACTATTCATTATCTAAATAATTATCATTAGAGTATCGTGATAAAAGTTCACTTTAATCTGATAGCTCTAGCTATGTCGATCAACAAAATTCGATATCGATGGTCACAAACGACCGCATGATGATCTTATAGATAAAGATTATCGATGGATCTAAAAACTTACAACGATAATTTTGATGATATTTATATCATACTATTAAAATTTACTTCAATTGGACATCATTATCATGGTCAATTTAGCATGGGATAATTTCAATCGTTAAATGAAAAATGAATGATCAAAAGGTCAAACGATGTATGATTATAAGATGATTTTTTAGATAAATGATCTTTGCTACTATTTTAATCATTTATATGATGGTGAACATAAATTTAATTATATATATGAACGATCCAAAACTATATGCCTCTTGATACTCACTCTTAAAGTCCTTAAATAATTATGCTTGTATTTTTATAAGATCTGCTTAACGTGGATGGTTCATATAGGCACAGTTTGGATTTTTGATCATCACTGTATAAATAATTAAATATTAATAAAATTATTTATCTAAAAAATTATTTTATAATCGAACGTCGTTTGATCTTTTGAGTATTTATTTTTTATTTAACGGCTAAAATCATTCCGTGCTAAATTGATCAAGATAATGATATCTGATTGAAGTAAAATTTTGTTAGTATGTTACAAACATCATCAAGATCATCGTTGTAAGTTTTTAGATCTATCGATGATCTTTATCTATCAGATCATCATGCAATCGTTCATGACCGTCGAAATCAAATTTCATTAATCAATATAGCTAGGGCGATCGAATTGAGGTGGCCTTTTGTGACGATATTCTAATGATAATTATTTAAATAATGAATGGTAAAGATAGATTTTAAATTATAAACTATACCATATTCAAAAAAATATGAAAAATTTATATTTAGACCCTATAGCAGTGGTTGCTTAATAACCGCTGCTATAGGTCTATTGCAGTAGGCAAGTAACCACTACCATAATGGTATAGTAATAGTTATAAGTAACTGGTGTCATAGATTTGAGATGTGACCATGGTTATATGTAACCGCTGCTATAGGTCGAACTTATGGCAGTGGTTATAAGTAACCACTACGATAGGTTAAATCTATAGCAGTGGTTATGAATAACCACTGCCATAGGTCTAATCTATAGCCACAGTTATGAGTAACCGCTGTCATAGGTCCAACATATGACAGCGGTTAATTAATTGCTATCACATCTCAAGTCTATGGCAGTGGTTATGCATAATCGCTGCCGCAGGTCGAACCTATGGTAGCGGTTACGTATAACCACTGTCATATTTTTAACTTATAGCAATGATTATATATAACTGTTGCTATATTCAATCTGTGATAGTGGTTAGAATAACCGCTGCTATAAATCCAATCTATGACAGTGATTTCTTATAACCGCTGCTATATAAGCTATGGCAGCGGTTTTCGAATCACTGCAGTAGTAAGTGCTACCATAGACTCTTATTGTAGTAGTATACGCTATTATTAATAATAGCTTTGTCTTTGTTTCAAGAAGTCACATTATTTATGTTTTCACAATATGCATGAATACAAATGCATAGCAAATCAATAGTTTTATTATTTGATTATAAAATTCAAAATAATTAGTAGATGAGAAAATGATGTTATGAACGATATAACTGGCTCAAAGTTTTGTTTGATCAAAATTACTTAGCTCAAAATTTTATTTGATTAGTTCTTGTCAGTTACTTAATATAGTTTTAACCAATATTACAATAGGATTTACTTGGCCCCAAATATATAGATTTTTTTTTATTAACAAGTTTGATCTTCTAAGTTCATCTCCTTATTAAATCAAAGTAAGTTATGAATTTAGTCGATTGATTCAAAACTCAAAGAATGATTTATTCTTTTAGTGCATGGATTTATCAATATCCATCTAGTCATAGATATATTAAATTTATATGTCAGCCCTCAAGCAAGCAACTCATGCTCGTTTGTAGACTTTATTTGTCAGGTTTTCTTATCAACAAGCCCATGTATATAGAAATGCATAATACTTCACGAGAGGGACAGAACGAAAAGGGTTTTTGATTTCTCATATTCACCATAAGTTAACTCTTTATGTAGCATGGCTAACAAGACCACAATAACAATTAATTCCAATAATATAAACCAATATTGATAATTAACAAGAAAAGAGCTACAACATAAAACAATATCTTTGGAATCAGATTTCAGTATTCTTTTTTTCTTTTTTTTTGAGAACCAATCAGATTTCAGTATTCATGATCAATGAGATGTGAAGAGTTGCTTATATGATCTGAGAACCCTACACACTGGTGTTGTTCCTACACTTGCATTCGTGCTTCAATATCAGATTGCAGAGAGGAGATTTAAAGGAGGTGAGATTATCAAAAATTGTTGAGAGTGGAAAGTTTTAGAGATTAAGCTGATGTTTGGTGGCCAGATGGGATCAATATGGTGATTCTAGATCACTAGTGATCCTCGTCCTATAATAATCTGATCCATGATGATTTAAGATCAACATATTTAGTATAATATATATTCAATGATTTAAGATCCCTAGAAATCCACAATTATGGATTACCAGTGATCTAAGATCACTTTATCGATTTCATTTGAGTCACCAAATGCCATCTAGTTTATTAGAGGTGGAGAGAAAATACAAAGAAGAGTACGTTTCCATCCCATCAGGCACTCGATCTGATCCGATCCTAAAAGGGAAGGTTTCATTCGACCAATGGTAAATTCAAGGTGGATATAGGTAATAGTAAAAAATCCACTCCAAATCCAATCCAAATATAAATGACTCTTTGTAAATCCCTACCTACAGGAAAAAATGATCTTCGTAGCTTTATCCTATTCGATCTATCCAATCCGGCACATGATTCGATCTATCCAATCCGCCCCATGTGCTGCTTCTAGAATCTACCTGTCCTAGGCTGTCCTAAGTCAAGTATGAGGCTAGCATGCATGTGTAATGGCCTATCTGATCCATACTCAGCTTATATCCAATCTATTGCTACGATGCAATCCCCAAGGGAGGGAGATAAGATTCATGGACACCGAGATAGAAAGAGATGGTTACTACTGCTATAATGAGATCAAGATTAAGATAGATTATGAGCAAGAGATAAGATGGGGATCCTACGTGTACATGGGGAGAGAGGAGATGCGGAGCAGATAAAAGACGAGAGGGTCTCGAGTCCGGCTGTCCCCATGTGTGTGTGAGAGAGAGAGAGAGAGAGGAGATGGGAGGGGCTTGGCTCTCGACCGTCCAAGAGAAATTAATGGAGAGAGGAGGGGTGTGTATGGGAGTGAGAGAGCATCTCTGGCATTTGAAGTCCATGAGAGCATGAGAAAGAGAAGAGGAGTCGAGACGTCCATGAGCCTGTGAGAATAGAGGCGCGATTGGATTCATGGTTTGTGTTGCGGCTGGTTTCTGACTGACGTCGGAAGATATGGAGATGCAGCACTGGAGCAACCTGCAAAAAAGTCTCAAATTGGAGGTTGTGGTTCCGAAGAGGACCCTCCGATGCTCAAATTAGAATACGCAAATAGAGAAGTAGAGTTTTGAGCTTAATGAAAATAGATTATTTATCTGGATCCTCGAAGTTTGGATATTTATAGAGAAGACGGCTGTGTAACCATTTTTGAAAGACTGGCCGATAGAATCTGGTGCAATTATTTGACTACGATTCTTCAAATCAGGTGATTATGCTGGCAAGATTTTTTGGATCAGACGGTTATGCCGGCACGATTCAGAGAATCAAGCAGTTACGTCGAGATAGGAATGACAGCTGTGGCCAGTTAGTGCTTGCCTTTATACATGAATCTGGTCGATCCATTTTCAAAGAAGATCGGAGAGTGGGTGTGCCAACTAGGAATCAGGATTGATAGTTTCAGACCAAGGCTCAGTTAGATGGGTGGATCTGAAAGTCTAGCCAACCTGTAGTCATTATGTTGAGCAAAGGTTGTCCCGATATACCAACCGAATAAGGATCGGATGTGCCTGGAGATCGACCAGCTGATCCTCCGACCAAGGGTCGGAACAGATATTTGCTGATTATAAGCCAGGCTGACCATAACAATTAGGCCATTTGAGGGGTGCCGAAGTGGACCTGATGGGTCACAATGGGTTTAATCTCCATACATCACCGGCCCATTCCAAATTACACCTAATAGATACCCCCTACTCCCTAGTCCGAGCTTTGGTCGGGCTATGAGAGTATTTATTCTTGCATTCTGAATAGTCAGAGATGTGAAGAGCCTTTTTAAAATACATGTCTGCTTACGATTTTTCAAACCAAAAAATTGTTGAACCAAATGATGAAATTTTCGAAATCTACACGGATCCACTCCAGATGCCACTCTTCTCTATCGGGATGCATTAAATGTGGAGACCGTCAGCCAATTATCAAGCTAATAAAGGTTTGACATGTGGTCCATTTTAAGAATTTATACCGACCTGACGTCCTCCAAGAGACATGTGTCAAAAGACATGCATCCTTGTATTTAAGGGATGGCTTCTTCTGTTTTATCTTCCCTTATTCTACTAACTTCTGTGAAGTCTTTTCCTCCACCATTTGTCTTGCTCTCAAGTTTCTACGGGCAGATTTCCTTCTTGCTTCACCGTGTGAAGAGCTCTCGGAAGATAGTTGCTTTTTTTTATTATTACTTAAAGGTTAGTCCTTCTTACTTTTTCTTGGTTTTTTTTTTGACTTTCCCTTAGGTCTCTGTTCCATGGTAGGTTTTGAAAACTCTGTGAGTGAGAGTCCCATGCGAAAGAAATGAAGGATTCAAAAATTCTAGATCGAAAACCAATCCTCAAGTCGGACCTGGAGAAATTCAATCCAAGTTGACTTTGAGTGACCTAGAGTTGCTCCAAGCTCAATACTCCATTCCGGGGGGTTCCACCTTGAACTTCTTGATTCCAATGCTCGAGTCCATGATCCGCCTTCAGGCCGATTAGTGGTGTACGAGAAAGATCTTCGAGCAGGTTTTAGATTTTCCATCTTTCTCTTATTTTCGAGCTTTTTAGGTTCTATGGGATTGCCTTCTGTTCTGTATCTCCAAATTTCTTTAGATATATCATAGGGTTTTTGTTCTCTACTCTCAAACGGGAGTCCGACCTTTAATTTTTCTCTTCCGTGCTCTTTTCACATTAAAGAACATCTATATGCTGATTGGCTGTATGTCTCCTATCAGAGGAGTGCAACGTCCCTAGTCTTTGGTGCTCCCTCGTTTATTCATGGCTGGAAGAGCTATTTCTTTTTTGTCCTTGTGTTTCAATAGAAGATTGGAGGATTCGATCCGAACTGAGGTCAGATCGAAGCCTCATCTTTGAAGTCCGTAGAGTTGAGTGTTGAAGAAAAGAAAGGACCTAGGGATCTTCTGGATCGCAACGCTCCTCATCTGGACAAGCTTTTATCTGATGAATTCCTCTTCACGGTAGGGCTTTCCTCTAACGAACCCAGGAGTGAGTGGGGTCATTCATACTTTCTCTCTTCTTCTTCTATATATATATATAGCTCCCTGACCCGACGTTTATTAAATAATTATAAAAATGGAATCCTTGGTGAAGGATATTGTAAAGTTGAAGGCCTCTCTTCCACAGAAGAGGAAGACTCGGACTGCCAGGATCGAGAGAAGAAAAGATTGAAGTCTATCGAGCTCAGTCAAGAGCCTGTCTCTACCGATCAAGTATTTCTTTTGAGGTCCGGATAGTTTTGGTGACACTTGCACCCACTCCGACCTTGACCGCCGACCCCCGAGAAGAGAACGTCGAATGACCTCAGTCTTTCAAGACTTTTGCTCGGGATGGGTCTTCTAAGGAGGCCGATGATGATGAGGTCCTTCCTGACATATTCTGGAGGACTTATTTTTCAAGATTGGAAGACAGTTTGAAAAACTATCGAAAACTCCATCATTCCAGCAGAGCTGGAACAAATAGACAAGATGAGCGCTTCTAGTCTAAGGAAGCTATCCTTGACCGTTGGCCGCCAGGTATAGCATTTATCATGTTACCCTTTCTTCTTTTTAATCATTATATTTCTTCTAACCTGGCTAATTTGAAATGTAGCTACTCCATATCCTCGTCAACCTTTCAGACTGCCCGGATAGGGAGGCTTAGGTGTGAGAGGTCGAGAAGAAAGCTGAGATGGACGCTCAGGTAGCTCGGATGAAAGTTAAGGAACTGGAGGCTGAGACCAAGCATCTCCAGGAGGCCCTCGAGCAGGTGAAGTTTGATCTTGCCCTTGCCCTGAAGAGGGAGAAAGAGGCAGAGAGAAGAACTGAGGAGCGCATTCAAGATGCTAGGCTCTCCTCCATTGAGGAATTTAAGGCATCACCTACCTTCACTGAGGAGATGGCTTGAGCAGTCGAGGCATTTAGGGCATCTGAGGAATACCGCAACAGTCATGTGACCTTCAGTGAGAAGATTTTTTGTCAAGCTCACAAAGAAGGTTGGACCGACTGTCGGAAGTTGATAGAGGAGGAGCATCCGAAACTTGATCTTGCCTTCTTGGATTATGAGGATGAAGAAGGAAATGGCAAGGAAGTTCACACCATCTCCAAACTCCTTATTTTCGGGAAGGAGAATGTTGCTGAGCCGCCCTCCTTCTCAACTATTGACGTAGGTCCCTCCAAGCCTCTTTCAGATATAACTCTCCAAGAGAAGGTCGGAGATTAGATACCTGTACTTTTTGCCCCCTTTTTCTGTTTGTTGTTTTTTATCTATCCATGTAATAACTTTCATTTAATGAATAAATTATGAGCTTTTAAATTTACCGCTTTCAATTGTTTGCATAGTTGGTGGATGATGTTGTAACATCGGCTTGATAGCTGTTGCTCCTTTACCGACCGCTCTCCTTTCTCTGATGATGGCAATCAAGATTAAAACTCATATTAAGAGCTTGGAGAAGAAACTTAAATTTTCAAGAGAAGAGCTGCCAATCGGGAGAAGAGATTGTAAAAGATTCAAAGAAACTTGATGAGATCGAGAAAGAAGCCAGCAGACTTCAACAAAAAGTTCGACGGAGAATGGTAACACACAGTGCTGAGAAGGCACAATTAACTGAAGAGATACAGAGGATATCCAATGCAGCAAAAAAAAAATCTTGGGATGTGGTGCGAAATTGATTGTATATCGTCGTCAACTTGACTGTGCTTATTAGAAATTTGTGCCTTAAAATCTCTAATTAAGTGTAGGAAGTTTGGATGGGCGAGGTATGAGCGTACATTACAAATTCAAAACGAACTCCATAATGCTGGAGAAGAAATTTTAAAGCTAAAAAGGGTATTGGATAACAAGAAGATCATCGCCGCTCCTAAGGATGTACAACAATGAGGTATCCAAGTGGCTATTCCAGCTACTATCATCAGCCCAACAAAGCCTCTTCCAGTCATCCATGGTGACAGATCTCGATCACAAGAGAGGGAATTAAGAGGTCGATCCTCGATGGGAGGAGAAAGAGCTCCTTCTTTCCAATCTAATGAGTAGTTAATGGATAGTTCTCGTTGACGATCTATACGGCCTTTGCTGGTGGACGTCATTCTGGTTATAGCTTTTATTGGAATGCAATTCAAGTTTTATACCCAGAAATTGATCTGTCTGAGCTTCCCAATCCAGACATGGACATGGACGACACTTTAATGTAGCTAAAGGAGAAGCGAGAGAATTCTTATGTATTTTTGAATTCATAATTCTCTGCAGGGTGCGACGCGTCAAAGATCTTGATGGTGGGAAACTTTTCAAGGTCGACGAAGTGCAACCAGTTAATGACGTCCCACCATCCAAGTAGTCAACTCTCTCTCTCTTCTTTTTTGTAATATCAGACAAAGAGCTAACTAGACTTTTGTAAATAGTTTTGTTGAAATAAAGTAATAACTTTTCAACCATGTATTCATATTCTTCTTCTTTTATGTTGCTATTTTTTGAATCATACTAACTTCATATGATCATCAAAAACTAATTAAATATAAGTCGATCAAAGGCTTTAGCATCTCAAGGTCGATCAAAGGTCGAATTTAAATATTTCAAGATCGATCAAAGGCCGAGCTTGAATATCTCAAGGTCGATCAAAGGTCGAGTTTGAATATCTTAAGATCGATTAAAGGTCGAGTTTGAACATCTCGAGATCGATCAAAGGTCAAGTTTGAATATCTCAAGATCGATCAAAGATCGAGTTTGAATATCTCAAGATCGATTAAAGATCGATTTTAAATATCTTAAGATCGATCAAATACCGAGTTTGAACATATCAAGGCCAATCAAAGGCTGAGTTTAAATATCTTAAGATTGATCAAAGGTTGAGTTTGAATATCTGGAGACCGATCAAAGGCCGAGTTTGAATATCTCAAGACCGATCAAAGATCGAGTTTGAATATCTCAAAGCCAATCATAGGTCGAGTTTGAATATCTCACGATCGATCAAAGATCTAGTTTGAATATCTCACGATCGATCAAAGGTCTAGTTTGAATATCTCAAAGCCGATCATAGGTCGAGTTTGAACATCTCAAGATCGATCAAAGGTTGAGTTTAAATATCTCAAGATCGATCAAAATCGAGTTTGAACATCTCAAGATCGATCAAAGATCGAGTTTGAATATCTCAAGATCGATCAAAGATCGAGTTTGAATGTGAAAGTACCGACGTTGATAAATTGAAGCATTCATTCATGCATGTACTTCAGCAAAATTACAATATCACTGGTAATACATGCAGAGATTAACTGAGTTTCACGATTTTTGGAGTGGAGTCCCATCAAGCTGCTTCACTTTATAGGTCCTGGGGCATACCATTTCATTTACTCGATAAGGACCTTCCCAGTTGGGTGATAGCTCCCTCTACTCGATAGGTTGTGAGACTTCAGTGCACCGCAGCACCAGATCGCCGATTCGAAATTTCTTAAACTTGACTCGAGAATTGTAGTATCTGGATACCCTTTGCCGGTAGGAAGCCATTCTCATGGTAGCTCGTTCTCTACTCTCCTCAACCAGATTAAGGTTGGTTCGCAACTATTTCGAGTTGGTGTCCTCATTGTACTCTTCGATTCTAAGAGAAGAAAGTTGATAGGATCGTGATATTGTCATTAGAACACCATATTTATCAAATTAATTATGACTTCAATAAAATTAAAATACATAGAAAGTGATGAGTCGGGTCGAATCTACAGAGAAGATAGTACTTTGATTTGAAATCTTTGATTTTATAAAAAAATAAAATTTTGAAGAAAGTAATTTAAATCAAAAAATAAAAATTAAAAGTGTGAAAAATAAATCAGGTATTAAGATTTACTATTTAGATCCTAGCTTCTACTTGCAATAAAAATAAATAATAAAAATTTAAAGAGCAATAAAATAAATT
>KE504792.1:923650-938882 GCA_000441515.1 Elaeis oleifera | reverse complement strand
GACTTTCAGGAGTTTATCAACCTCCTTAGCTATCGCCTTTTGCCTTTCCGACGCATGACTTCGAATTTTTTTCTTCGTCGGCCGATACTTGGGGTCAACAGCCAGACGATGCTCCATGACCTCTGCATCGATCCCCAGCATATCCGTCGGAACCCAAGCAAAAACGTCTACGTTCCTTCGCAGGAAATCAATGAGCTGGGTCCGAACCTCTTCCTCCAAGTTGGAGTCGATCTTCACCACATGCTCTTCATTCCCATCATTCAAGGGATTGAGACAAGATCTCCAACTGGCCGTCCCGTTCTTCAGTAAGGTCGTCGTGGGTGTCCAATCCGTCAACCGGGCGGGGGTCAGACTGGTCACTTTTTTGCAAGGCTATGCTATAGCAGTGTCTCGCTAGGGCTTGATCTCCTCTAACTTCTCCGACCCCTGACCCGTAGAAAATTTTAACTTCAAATGGCAGGTTGATACCACAGCTCGCAGGGCGTTGAGGCCGGGTCGGCCGAGTATTGCGTTGTAGGCAGACGGTGCCTTTACCACCAGGAAGTCCACTTGCGCCCTGGATTGTTTCGGATACCGACCTGCAACCACAGTCATGGTTATCATTCCTTCCGCAGGTACGGCATCGCCTGTAAATCCTACCAACGGGGAGTTTACCGGCCCTAAACGATCATCCGGAATGGATATTTTCAAGAATGCATTGTAAAACAAATATCGGCCGAACTTTCATTGTCAACAAGAACGCGGCGCACATCATACTCAGCGATATTTAAAGAACTACAACCGCATCATTATGGGAGAACTGAACTCCATGGGCATCTTCTTCAGTAAAAGTTATAGATTCTTCAATCTTTCGCCACTTGGGTAGTCCGGCCGACCCACCGATAGCTCCCTGTTGGGTTCCCCCTGAGATGGTATTGATGAATTCAATCGGAGGTCGGTCGGCGGGTCACTCCATACCGACTGCCGTTGCCGGGGAAGAGGAGCCTGAAAATCGGAGATGGGGCTGGAGCTTGTGGAGCTCGCTGAGATCTGGCCGTGGAGGCCATGGATCGTCTGGTGGATGCCCTTCGGGGAGGCATCAGGTGGAGGTCTGGCGGGAAACCGGAGGAGAAGATATCGGAAAGGATGGCCGAAGATGATCCTGTTGAACACTCCTTTAAGAACAAGGGTACTGCGAAGACACAAACCCTTCCTCTAATGCCAATCCTGTTGGTGCAAAATTTCACCGGCGTCGGAGAAGCTAGAGTCGAAGGAGCCGCGGCCGCCGTCGGGACCTGCAAAAGAAGTCTAAACCAGAGTTGGGGTTGCTCTGGCAAGACCCTCCGACGCTTAAGTCAGTTCTCTGCCTCAACAGAAATTGAGTATTCGAGTGGAAATTTTAGCAAAGTTTTGAGATAGAGTTTAGAGCTTAGAGAAGAACATATCTGGGGTCCTTTTTATAGATGGAGAGCGTAACTGATTGACAGCGATATCTGTAACCGCTTAGTAGTGGGCCGTTCGGGGCCACACGGAGTTTGTTACGGAGAGTAGTGGCATCAGGGGCCGTTCAGAGCCACGTGAAATCTGTTATGGAGAGTGGAGTGATGTCCGTTATCGTAACTTGCCAGAGAGTGACGGAACCGCGTGGGATCCGTTACAGAAAGTGGAGCAGAGTCGTGGTCATCATCGTGGCTTGCCAGAGAGTGGTGGAGCCGCGTAGGATCCGTTACAGAAAGTGGAGCAGAGTAATGGCCATTGTCGTGACTTTGCTAGAGAGTTCGAGCCTGTCGGCTGAAGCTTGATTGGGGCATTTGGTGGAGCAGGATGGCTTTCAGTCTAAGAGAAGCTCAGATATTTTCGAGGTTGACGAGTCCACTGTTGTCGGGTGCCTTGGGTGCTGATGCTACAAACGGAAGTCAACACGCTATAAAGTTTGGACGAAGACCTTCTGTTGGCGAAGTTCGGCTTCATGAGGAATCCGACAGAGAGTTGGCCGGCAGTGGACTTCGGATGGCATTACAGAAGTTCATCCGCTGGAGGAGTCTGAAGGATTGACGTTGTTGAAGTCCGACTGGCACTATTGGAGATCGGTGGCTGGGGTAGCACGGCAGACATTGGAGGCGGTTGGTCGTTGTGGAGATCTAGTCGCTAGAGCCCGTCTGTTGTAGAAGTTCGTCCGAAACCCATCCGCAATGGAGGTTCAGGCAGAGTCTGATTCTTGTAGAAGTCCGAACGGGGATCGTTTATTGAAGAAGCTCGACTGGAGTCCGCCTGTAACAGAAGTCTGAAAAGAATTTGTTTACAGTAGAAGCTCGGATGGAAGTCGCTTACAGTAGCGATCCGGCGCAAGCCGCTCGCAGTAGTAGTTCAGAGCAGACCACTTGTGGTAGGAGTTCGGAGCGGACCGCTAATAGTAGTAGCTCAGAGTTGACCTCTTGCAGTAGAAGTTCGGAATAGAGCTCCTGCTAGTGGAGCTTGTTCGTCGTAGAAGTTCGGACGAAACCCACCTGCAATAAGAGTTCGGGGTAGAAACCCGGCTCTCAGGAGCTCGGACAAAATCCAGAAGGCGGTCGGCCACCGTAGAACATAGATGGAGCTCGATCATTGTAGAAATCTGGTATTGGAGAAGTTCGTCCGTTGTAGAAATCCGCTGTCAGAGAAGTTCGGCCGTTGTAGAGATCCTGAAGGAAATCCGTATTAGAGTTGATCGTGGCTGGAAGAAGTCTGAGGAGATTCGGAGATTAGTCGATCGCTGCGAAAGGTTGGCTGATAGTGGAGCCCGGAGAGCATTTGAAGCAGTCTAGTGGACGACTGAAGGAGTTCATCATTGGAGAAGTCCGAAAGAGCATTATGAAAGCTCGGACTATCAGGAAAGTTCAGAAAGACGTCGCATCAGGTCGAAAGCCGAAAATCCCCTGAAAGGACCGGCCTCTGATGAAATTCGGATGGGGGTATTTTATACCCAACACACCTTTTAACAAAATTAGAAGCATCCTTTTGGATTAAAGGCCAATAATAGCCTTGTCTAAGGATTTTATAAGAAAAAGTCTTCACGTCCAAATGATATTCACAAATTTTCTTGTGGACCTCCCTTAGTGCATAGTCTACTTCGGACGGTCGCAGACACCTCAGAAGTGAAAGAGAGAAGGACCGTTTGTACAGCTTGTCATCATGAAGCACATAGCGAGCAGCCTGATTGTGGATTTTTCAAGCTTTCCAACTGTCTGGTGGTAATTCATATGACCTGAGGTACTTTAGCAAGGGGTCAAACCAACAAGGCTCTTCATCAATTTGCTGGATGGCATGAGGTTCCTCCAAGCTCGAGGTTCCCAATATCTCAATGTAAGTGTCCTTTTAGAACTCAGGTGGTATTGAGGCTGCTAGCTTTGATAATACATCTGTCTATGTATTTTATATCCGAGATACCTGTTGAATATTAAAGCTCAAAAAAGATGTGGTCAGTTCTTTCACCTTTTTGAGGTATCTCTTCATGTTTTCTTTCAAGCTTTATATTCGCCCATGACTTATCCTGTCACTAGTTGAGAGTCACTGAAGACCTTCAAGTATTTAGCTCCCACATCCTTTGCAAGTCTGAGCCCGATAATCAAAGCCTCATACTCTGCTTCATTATTGGTGATTGAAAATTCAAACCATAGAGCGTACTTCACCACATCACCTTTCGACCCAATTAAGATGATTTCAGCTCTTGATCCCAATGAATTGGAAGATCTGTCCACATGAAGAATCCATTGGTCCTCAAGATCAGGGTCCATATTTATTGGTTCCTCTAGCGCCACTGAGCTACCTTTCGTAGCCTCCGATCTCTCCTCATCAGGGATGGTGCACTCAAGGATGAAGTCCGCCAAGATCTGAGCTTTAATTGAAGGTCTTGGATGGAACTTAATGTCAAACTTGGAGAGCTACAAGGCTCATTTTTTTTGCAACCCATCCCGATGTATTCGGATGCTGGAGGACTACTTGATCGGTTGATCTATAAGCAATACTATGGTATGAGCTTGAAAATAAAGCTGGAACTTCTTTGCCGTAATGACCAGAGCAAAAATCAACTTCCCCTACTTTGTATATCTGGTTTCTACATCTTGAAGGATCTTACTTGAGTAATATATTGATTTTTGAATTTGTCCTTTCTAAATAAGAATCGAGCTAATTGCTGTTGGAGATACGGCAAGATAGAGCAACAATTCTTCTCCTGGCTGAGGCTTTGTAAGCAAGGATGCCGAGCTGAGGTATCACTTTCATTCTTCAAATACTTTCTGACACTCAATCATCAATTGAAAGTCCTTCGGTTGTTTGAGGGTTTGAAAAAAAAGGCAGACATCTTTCAGTTGATCAGGAGACGAAATAATTAAGTGAAGTAATCCTTCCGGTGAGGTACTGAACTTTCTTTATATTTTTGATGGGGACATCTCGAGAATCGCCTTTATCTTCTCCGAATTTATCTCAATTCCTCATCGGGAGACCATAAATCTGAGAAACTTTTCAAAGCTAACTTCGAAAGCACATTTCGTGGAATTTAATCGCATCTGAAATCGACATAGGGTGGTGAAAGTTTCTTGGAGGTCGGCTATATGATCCTAGGTTGCTTGGCTTTTTACCAACATATCATCCATATAGACCTCCATATTGTGACTAATTTGATCTTTGAATACTTTATTCATGGGTCATGGTATGTTGTCTCTGCATTCTTTAGCCCAAAGGACATCACCCTGTAACAATAAAGCCCAGAGTCAGTAATAAAGATCATTTTCTCCTCATCTTCAGGTGCCATCCGGATTTGGTTATAACCGAAAAAGGTATCCATGAAGGTGAGAAACTCATGCCCAGAAATGGCATCCATCAATTGATCTATTCGAGGAAGAGGATAACTATCTTGGGGGCAGACTTTATTCAGGTCGGTGAAGTCAATGCACATGTGCCATTTTTCTTCTTGACCAGCACCATATTGGCGAGCCAGTCAGGGTACATCACTTCTCGGATAAAACCAGCCTTGACGAGCTTGTCTACTTTCTCAGCAATTGCTTTCTGGTGCTCCAGGGCAAAGCTTATCTTCTTCTGTTTTATAAGGTGGAAGGTTGGATCCACCCCTAAGTGATGGGTCATCACCTCCGGATCTATGCCTGGCATATCCGCCGCTACCCAAACGAACAGGTCTGCATTTTCTGCAAAAGAGTGGTTAGCCGAGCTTTGATTATCTGATTTATGGATGATCTAATTTCATAGTTTGATGGAGATTTTTTTTCTCAAAGGGATCTCCACCAAATCCTCAGACAGCTGAGCATGCTCCCCGGCCAAATCATCACGAGTGTCCAAACTGATTGGGAGTTCAGGTTAGGACGTCATCGGTTGTTCCTTCGCTCGCAGCTTAGTAGCAAAATACTATCGGGCCATGATATGATTGCCTCGAACTTGCCCCACTCTAGCTTCTGTCGGAAACTTCATCATTAAGTGGTAGCTTGACACTACTGCCTTCAGCACCCCTAGACTTTGTCAGTCGAGTATTACATTATAGGCTGACGGTAGGTTAAGCATGAGAAAATCAACATGGATGGTCACTTGTCTGGGATTGGTTCCTATCGAAAGAGGCAGTCTTATAGTTTCTTCTGGAATTACCGAACTTTCAGAGAAATCTTAGATAGGGGTATTGAATTTACTTAGCTGTTCTGGAACAAACCCCATTACAGTGAAGGTAGCAAAGTACAAAATATCGACTGAACTTTTATTATCAATAAAAATACGGTGTACATTATAATCAGCAATATTAGCAGTAATAACCACCATATCATTGTACGGAGTTTGTACACCTTTAGCATTGTTCAGTGAAAATTATTGGCTCCTCGAGCCAAGGTCTTTTTGCTGCATGTGGCTCCATCGATCCAAATGACCCCCAGTTATCATATTGATTTTACCTCGCAGGGTTGATCTTCTACTATCGCCTACCCTCCGCCTGTGATTGTGCTGGAGCCAGTTGAGGCTGAGGAGGCTGGCACTGTCGCTGCTAAAGCGTAAGGCATCTCTACTACTGTTGTTCAGCCTTTGGAAGATATCGGTGAGGAGGACCTTATCGTTGGATGAACCGATCGAGCCTCCTCTCTCGAATCAAATGCTCAATTTCCTCCTTGAGCTGGTAATAATCTTTAGTATCATGACTGTGGTCATGATGATAGAGGCAATACTTATTGGGATTGCAGTACCCCGGATTCGTCTACATCTTTGGAGGCGAAGGCAGCTCGATTCGCACCTCCATCAGAATCTCTCTCCTAGAAGTGTTCAATGGAGTGAGATCATCGAATCGCCTCAAAGGTGAAAGATTCCTCCTCGATGAGATATTCCTTCTCCTCGATGGGGACCTCGAGCGATGGTGATTTTCACTATTTTGCTTGGGTGAGCGAGCCTCACTCCGCTCTTGACTCTCCGTAGCTTGGGTCGCTCGGGTGGTCTCTTCCACCAAAGAATCTTTCAATCGAACATAATTGTCTGCCCGAGCCAGTATTTCTAGAAAATTTTGGAGAAAGATCTTCAACAGTAACTTTTGAAGTTGTCCATCAATAATCCATCCTTCAGGGCAGACATTATGAACGAGTTGATCCAGATCATAGATCTCCAACATAGCTTTGTTGAAATGAGCTATGTAGGATCGAATGGACTCATCCTCCTTCTACTTGATAGTCTGGAGGTAGTTCGAGTACTTTTATTGTCGTCTGCTAGTGATAAAATGGTCAGTAAAGGTCTAGCTCAGCTATCGGAAAGAGTGAATAGAGGTCGGCTTCAGACTGGAGTACCAATATCGAGCCATCCCCTTCAAAGTGGAGGGAAAGGCCCGATACAGGATAGTGTTAGAAGCATCCTGAAGAAGCATTACTGCTCGAAAGTAGTTGATATGATCGGTAGGATCTGTGGTCCCATCATAGCTCTTCAACTGAGGAACTTTGAAGTTTGGTAGGATAGGCTCTTGGAGAATACTCGCCACAAAAGGCGGTTCAGAATCGAACCCATCGGATGGTGCTGACAGGTTGTTGCTGATCTATTGGATCTTTCGAGCCATTTCTTGAAGTCTTCACTCGACTTCCACATCTAAGTTAGTATATGCTTCAGAGTGCAGAGGAGATCGCCGATTGGAGGTTGAATCATGCCCTGATGGAGAACTCAAAGACCGCTGCCTCCTTGATTCTCGGGTCTGATCCATCGCCAGTCGCTGGGCTGGAGAGATTTGAGTTTGTGTTGTCGGCTGAGGTGCCGATGGAGGTTGAATCCTTGCCTGAACGACAGTCATGAGTTGCTGCATTTGCTGAAAAAGTAGGTGGAACTGCTCCACGATCACCACTGCGGGCTGCTGCACCGGTGCGGGAACTTCTACCATTGGAGATGCAGGGGTAGAATGATTTATTTCATTCTGCACCTGTTGAAAAGTGGAGGCATTGGTTCATCGAGAGGATGTTCTGCGTGGAGCCATCATTGAGAGTTTCTGACTTGTCCGCTTCTTTTATAGGATCAGAGATTTAGCCCTTTCTCTATCTGTTGCGGCTGGTTTCTGGCTAATGCTAGAAGATATGGGGATGCAGTACTGGAGAAACCTACAAAAAATTCTAAATTGGAGCTTGTCGCTCCGACGAGGATCCTCCAACGCTCAATTCAGAATACGCAAATAGAGAAGCAAAGCTTAATGAAAATAGATTACTTATCTGGATCCTCGGGATTTGGGTATTTATAGAGGAGACGACTGTGTAACCATTTTTTGAAGACTGACCGACAAAATCTGATGCAATTATTTAGCTGGGATTCTTCAAATCAGGTGGTTATATCTGCAAGATTCTCTGGATCAAGCGGTTATACCGACATGATTCAGAGAATCAAGTGGTTACGTCCAGATAGGAATGACAGCTGTGGCCAGTTAGTGCCTGTCTTTATATATGAATCTGGTCGATCCATTTTCAAAGAAAGATCAGAGAGTGTGGTGTGCCAACTAGGAATCAAGATTGATAGTTTTCAGATCAAGGCTCGGTTAGATGGGCTGATCTGGAAGTCTAGCCGATCTGCAGTCATTATGTTGAGCAGAGGTTGTCCCAATATACTAGTCAAATAAGAATTAGGTGTGTCTAGAGGTCGACCAGCTGATCCTCCGATCAAGGGTCAGAACAGACATTTGTCGATTATGAGCTGGACCGACCACAACAATTAGACCGCTTGAGGGGTGCCAATGTGGACCTAATAGGTCATAATAGATTTAAATCTCCATACATCATCGATTCATTCCAAATTACACCTAACAGTTTGAATCGCATGTGTCAAAGCTTGGGATACTTCGAATTTACTAATCGGATAACCCTGCTAACTAATTGAATACCACCTTAATTTACTGTTAGCAGTTTTAAAGACTGAGATTTACTGCTACAAGGAGTTTCCTAGATATACGAGCCCAAGCGAAACTCAAATTTCCTATGAAAATATATATGGGCAAGACTAGGTAGGATAAATCTTTTTGTTGAAAAGAATGGTGCAACAATACCTCCATTTCATTATGATCATGAAAACCAAGACTCTATATTTGATAGTTTAGGCAATAACAACTAGTATGCATAGCTAAGGTTCTTTTCATTCCAGAGGCCAACAGGCTTGTAAATGGTTCTTTTACATTTTAATCTGATTAAGAAACTTGTTGCCCGTTATGTGCCCAGACCATAAGATCTTTCACTCTTCTGCTTAAAGAAAACCCAAACTATTTAGCCCAGTGCTCGTGGGTTGAATTATTAAGAAAGTATTCTTAAACAACAGTCACTTTTGCTCTAGGGTTGGGCCATATGGCATTCATTATAATCATAGCATGTCTGCGATGCATCATGGACGTGACAGGATCCGTATACGTTGTGAGCCCATCAAATTAAGATGGTTATTTTTTTGTCAGTGCACTGAGCTATACATGGGGTGTAAAAGTCGCAAAAATAATTACGTATATAATAATTTAATTTTATATAATAATTAAATAGATAATAATTTAATAACATCAAATTCAATAAATATAAATTAATTAAATATAAAGATATCAGATTTATGTTGTGAATCTTTCATTATATAAAATAATGAGATTACTATAGGTCTCCTCTAAATCAACTAGAAGCTATACAATAATAAAATAATCATCATCAATAAAATAAATATCAACAATAAATAAGGATAGATCTTACCAAACATGTGGATACTTGAAACAATTTGTAGAGAAGACTTTTCAAAGATCAGAATCGATCAATTTGTACTCTCAATACCAGAAATAATATACTGAAATTTCATCAAAATTAGAATATGATCAACCATTATAGAGTAACTTCAAAATCTTTTATTTCTTTCTTCTTCTCCATTTGCTGCCGCCTCTATTTTTTCACGTTCTTTTTCATTTCCGCACACAGCCCAAGATTACGTGAAACAACTTTTTTATGCTGCTACCTTTCATGCCCTACTTTGCCTCAATTAACTAGGTCTTTAATTTGAGTCCTAAAAAAACTCTTCATCTCTTATTTTTATTACAAGTCCTATCACATGGGTGGGGCACCACAGCAAATCTCCCCCTCATGCCCGTGTGGGAGGATAAGTAAACCAGTACTAGTTCTGTAGCCTGCAAGCTTCTCTATGGATAATGGCTTAGTCAGCATATCTAAAGCATTATCATCTGTGTGAATCTTCTCTAGCTATTACAACTTCATCTCCAAAGCATTCCACATCTAATGATACCTCACATCAATGTGCTTCGACTTCGAATGAAAAATCAGATTTTTGTTGAGATGAATTATACTCTGACTATCACAATACAAATAAATTTTCTTGCTTCAGTTTAAGTTCCTTAAAGAACTTCTTCAGTCATAATAACTCCTTATTGATTTTTGTCACTACAATATTTTTTGCCTTTGTAGCTAACAAAGCAATACATTTCTGTAGTTTAGATTGCCATAAGACAACTCCTGAAAAAGTCATCAAGTATCTCGATGTGGACTTCTTAAAATCAATATCACCTATCATGTCTGCATCTATATATCCATTTAACACAAGGTTATCCGTACCAAAACACATACATACTCTAGAAGTATCTTTGAGATACTTGAGAATCTATTTCACTGCAGTCCAATGCTCCTTCCCAGGATTAGAGAGAAATCGACTGACAACATCTACAATATGAGCAATATCTGGCCTAGTGCACACCATGGTGTACATCAAGCTACCAACTATGGATGCATAAGGGATCTTCTGCATCTCCCCTTCTCTTTCTCACCAGCAAGACATTATTTGAAGCTCAATTTGAAATGACTTGCAAGTGGAGAGCTAATTGGTTTGGAGTTGCTCATCTGGAACCTCTCTAACACTTTCTCTGTGTATCTCTTTTGAGATAGCCATAGTCTTCCATTCTTCCTATCACAAGTAATCCTCATATCAAGTATCTACTTTACTGATTCCAAGTCTTTTATAGCAAAGCACTTACTCAATTCAGTCTACAAGCTCTGAATCCTCTTGGCATCATGACCAACAATCAATATGTCATCAACATATAATAGGAGAATAATGAAATCATCATCACTGAACCTCTTCAAAATATATAATGGTCAGAAATAGTTCTGCTATAGCCATGATCTACCATAAAGGAATCAAATTTGTTATACCACTGTCGAGGAGCTTATTTCAAACCATACAAGCTTTCCTTCAATCTGCATACTAGGTTTTCTTGTCTTTAGCTATGAACCTCTCTGGCTACTCTATATAAATTTTCTCTTCAAGATCATCATGAAGAAATATTGTCTTCACATCAAGTTGTTCAATCTTCAAATTCAGACTAGCTGCCATTCCAAGAATAACTCAGATCGAAGACATCTTAACCACTGATAAAAATCTCTTCAAAGTCAATATCCTTCTTCTGAGTAAAGCCCTTCACAACCAATCTCATCTTGTACCTCGATTGTGAGTTGTATTTTTCTATCTTGAGTCTAAACACCCATTTATCATAGAGTGCTCTCTTCTCCTTGGGTAGCTCCATCAGGTCAAAAGTATGATTCTCATGCAGTGATTTCATCTCTTCTTACGCAGCTTTAAATCACTTTTTTTCTATACATGTGACATAGCCTCTAAAAATATTCTGACTCTCCATCACATACTCGTGTGGAAGATATCTTTGAGAAGACTAGCACTCTCTGGTAGATATTTTCAGTTGCTATTCTACCATTGACTATATAGGAGCTTGCTCACCATGCTCATCTGATACACTATCGCCATATGTACACTCATTATTCATCATATTACCATCGTTCACAGTCCGTCTATCATCAACATCTGCTCTGACTTGAGATGTAGGAGGTGGATCAACAATAACTTTATAGTAGATTCTGACTTATCTGCTTTCTTCATATCCTCAATGGTCTGATCCTCAAAGAATACTATATCTCGACTTCTGACTAGCTTCTTCTCTACAGGATCCCATAGCCTTTATCCAAACTACTCATATCCATATCCAAGAAAGATGCACTTCTTTGACTTGTTGTCAAGCATTAACTGATCATCTTTAGGAATATGAATAAAGATCCTACATCCAAATACTCTGAGATGGTCATAAAAACTAATTTCTTGTTCATACCTTCTCAGAAACATCACTGTCAAGAGCATATGAAGGAGACAGAATAATCAAATCAACCGAAGTCCTTATAACTTTACCCTATAAAGAACTAGACAACTTCGAATGAAAAAGTATGCATCAGACTCTTTCAACAATGGTATGGTCTGTCCTCTCTGCCACTCTATTCTATTGAGATATTTTTAGGATAGTCTTCTCCAATTTAATGTCATGTTGTCTGTAGTATCTCTCAAACGGACCTCGATATTTACCATCATTGTCTGTTCGGATGCATCTCTATTTCTTCCTTCTCCCTTTCAACACTAGCATGGAATTCTTTAAAGATGTTGAACATGTGGTCTTTAGATCTCAAAGAAAAAGCCTCTAATTTTTGAGAATGGTTATCAATAAAAGTAATAAAATATAGTGCACCACCAAGTGTCTTCATGGTTATGAAGCATATATCAGTGTGAACTAAATCTAACATATGTAATCTTCTATGTGAGGGGAGCTTATTAAGTGAAACATTATACTACTTGCTGTGTAAACAGTGAGTGCAAGATCTCAAGCATGTACCTTTTAAAAAAGCAGATTATATCTGGATAAAGCTTCAAGTCCCTTCTCACTCGGATGGCCAAGTTGCTGATGCCACAAGTCTATGAAGGCCTCCTCAACTATATTTATCTTTTTACTTCACACTTTAGTCTGCAATCTAAAAAAGTCAGTTTTTTTTATCTTTTGCTATAATCAAGAAACTTTTGGTGAGCTTCTATTTTTTTTCATCAAAATAAATAGAGTAGCCATCATCATCTAGGACATAGGCAGAAATCAAGTGCAATCGGATATCAGAAACATGCCTCATATTTTTCAACAGCAGTCTACACCTGGTGTTAGTCTCCAAGCAAACATCTCTCATACCAACAATCTGAGCTACTACATCATTTTCCATCCGGACATGCTCAAAATCATCTTTGGAGTAGGATGAGAAGAAGTCTCTCTGAGATGTAACATGATATGAGGCAGCTAAGTTGTTGGGCCTCATGTGGTGCTCCCAAGGCTCAGGGGATCAAGACTAAGACCAAGATCCAAAATCCATGAGGCGGTCATGGGGTTTCTAGGGCTAGCTTGGGCCCCACGATGAAAGACTGTCAGCCTTTCGAATTTTGAGGTCCAAAAACTTTGGGCCTTGAGAGGTTAATTTATATTTGAGCTAGGATTGAGTCTAAGATGATAAGATTGGATCAATTCATACGTGTACATGGGCTTGGGTGAACGTAATCTTATATTGAGTTAGTCAGAAAAGTTTTGGGTTGGGTCACATTAACCCTGTATATAAACATACACTATATTCAGACTCGATGAATCGAAGGAATACAAAATCATTTCTTCCTAATCTTTCTCTCTCTTCCTTCCTCTCTCTCTCTGATTTTTTTCATGTCTTAGCAACAAAAAATTCTAAGATTTCTTGACCGCCAACCCAAAAAGAAAGAAAGGAGGTACTAGAAACCAGTGCCCTCCTTGTGCACGCCCCCCTTTTGTGCGCCCCCTCTTGGATGCCCAAGAGGAGTTTCATACCCTATATTTTGCTTTTTTGGAGGTTTCATCAAAAGAACTTTTAGGTCCTAAAAAGTGGGTTTCAGATCTGGTAGAGAAGGGGTTCAAATCGCAGAGAGAAATCCTATCGATAGGATTTATATGGTTGCTGAAATCTTAAAGGCTGTTTTGTTTTGCTTAGTTACTGGCCTTCAAAGACCTCCATGACTAGATCCTTACTGCTTCCTGACATCCACAATCTGAAGAAGTTGCTCTAATAATTGGTATCAGAGCATGGGTTGTGTGGAGAAAGAAAGAGACTCCAGAAGTTGAAGATCTTCAAAGGTTAAAATTTCAGTAAGGACCCTGTCAAGGTATTTCTCAAATCTCTTAGAGTTTTGTTGTATTTTGGTTTGGATCTAGCCATAAGAAGCAACATGAAGGTTGATTTTGAGAAGTTTGATAGAAAAAAAAATTCATATGAAAAGTTCAGGTAGAAGATCTTTGGTTCAAGCAGATCTGGATCAGGCATTGGAGGAGAAACCTGAAGGGATGACGGATCGTCAATGGATATCTCTGGAGAAGAAAGCTTGTTCTGTGATTAGAGGATGTTTGGTGGATACAGCACTCTATTCGGTGTTAGAAGAGAGGACCCCAAAAGATTTGTGATCGAAGTTGCATACCATGTATATGAAAAAAAAATATACAACAAGCTGATGTTGAAGAAGAGACTATACAGCCTTCGGATGCAGGAAGGCAGAGATGTCTTGGTTCACATCCAAAAATTCGACCAGATGTGTAATGAGTTGCTGAACATTGGGATGAAGATGGAGGAGGAAGATAAATCATTGCTACTACTATACTCGCTGTCCTCTTCCTATGATCCATTGGTGACGACGCTGCTCTACGGTAAGGAGACCCTAGAGTATGAAGACATGCTCTCGATGCTGCGGTCCAATAAACAGCAGGAGAAGTTGATCAGGGAAGGAGCTCCCCAGGAGGGCTTGGCCATGGGGGAGAGATCAGGAAGAGGAAGGGAAAGAGGCAAGTCAAGGGGATGATCAAAATCTCGAAAGAGCAGGAGCAAGAAGGAAGCTAGGTACTACAAGTGCAACGAGATCAGATACTTCAAACGAGATTGCCTGTAGTGGAAGAACAAAAGAGAGATAAGAGAGAATCTGATGCACTGAGTACGGTGGCTGATAGTAAGATGGAGGATGACCTCTTGATAGTATCAGATGGTCATAGGCAAAACACAGATGTATGGATCTTGGATTCAGCCTGTTTGTATCACTACATCCCAAACCGATTTTGATTTGCTACATACACCAAGACAAATGAAAGGAGCATATCACTTGGAGATGATCACCCATGTCGAGTTGCTGGTATTGGGAGCATTTGGGTGAGGATGTTTGATGGAATAGTGCGGACGCTCACTAATGTGAAGCATGTCTCTGATCTGAAGAAGAATCTCATGTCACTTGATTACCTGGAGCGGAGCGGTTACAGCTTTAGTAGTCGTGCCAGGAGTGGGATGTTGAACATCTCAAATGGAGCCATGGTGTCATGAGAGGTAGGAGGATGAAGAACAACCTCTACAAGATGGAAAGATCTGTAGTGATAGAAAATCTGATGTAGCAGCAGCAGCACAGGACCAGCAGGGGACTCACCAATTGTGGCACTACCTCCTAGGCCACATGGGAGATCATGGGATGAAGGAGCTAAGCAAGCATGGTCTGATTCTAGATCTGGATGGAGTATCTCAGAGGTATATGAGCCATGATAGATGAAAAGTAAGGAGAGTACAGTTTGCTAGCAGTTCAGCCCGCAGTGCAGCTCTACTGAAACTAGTTCACACTAATGTGTGGGGACCAGCTCCGATTTCAGTTAGAAACGGGGTGAGATACTTCTTGACCTTCATAGATAATTTTCAAAAATATATGGGTCTACTTCATGAAGGAGAAATCAGAAGTCTTCACCAAATTCAAGGTGTGGAAAGCTGAGATGGAGAAGGAGACAAGTCGGAGCTTGAAATATCTGCAATCCACAATGGTGGAGAGTACACTAGCAAGGAGTTTCAAATTTTTTATGAGGAGTGTGGCATCAAAAGGCACTTTT
>KE504792.1:888868-913349 GCA_000441515.1 Elaeis oleifera | reverse complement strand
ATATATATATATATATATATATATATGAGAGAGTTTGTAAACTTGAAAATGATCAATTACGTGGATCAAATTAAAGTCTTTTGAATGAAAATTCAAGTTTAAGTTGGTTTAATTTTATTCTAATCTTAATAATTTCATATTCAATTATTTACTTATTATGTTTTGCTTATAAAATAATAGTTAGATGTTTGACTTGAACTACAAGCCCAATCCAATCCAATCAAATCTAAATTCGAAGATTTTAGATTGGATCCAATCATACTTGACACTGACTTGATTCAAATGACCTATTGAGTCTATTATTCTTTCCATGGGCATAATTGATGAGACCTAATCGGCTAACAAATTTGGTCTGTGACTAAAATCATGGCTCATACAGGTTGTTGCATCAAAGCTCCGAAGGATGCTAATGTGGATGAAAGCATATGGGAGTCCGAGCATTGGGATGCCGAGGTGGATCTATAAAAAAAGTCTACACTTGTCGGAGATTCTTCGGCGGAGGATCCTCTGATGCTTAAATCAGCAGAGCTTGAGAATAGTAAAGAAGAGAGAGAATGGGCTTAGTATTCCATATCTTGAGGGTCTCCTCATTACCTCTTTATATAGAGATAGAGTGGTAGGACATTACATTAGCTGACAGGTCAGATCATGATCTTTTAGGCCGTTAAGATAGAAAATCTGAAAATTGTTAGTCATGAGTAGTAGTCATATTCTAACAAATAGTTTTAGTGGTGACCCACGTGGCTAAATAGGTATATGACCTAAGGTCAATATATAGCCAAGGTATTAGTCCGATGTGCCTCTATCAATGTTGATCTTGAAAATCATCCTGAGTAGTTAGTGATGTCCTGACCTTGAGGTAAGCTGGCGTCCGAGCTGAGAGGTCAGACTGGAGCCGATAGGATCATACCCTCCTGATTCTCTATAGTGGTCTTGGTGAATCGTCAGATGTAGTCATCGGCGGCATGTTGATGTCCTCGGTAAGAGATCGAGGATGGCATCCAAAGATGAAGTCTGATGAAGTTGCCCACTCTATTACCAGGACATCCGGATGATGCATGTCATTTGTATTATAACAGAGTCCTTCTGCAGAGAGAGTTTAATTATCAAACTAAGGACTCTTTTAAATAAAATTTTTAATAAACTTCTTACTTATCTACACTCTTCGATAAGAATAAGAGTAAGAAATTTAACTTACCGAGAGTCTGATTGGATTGGCTCGTTAATTTATGATATATAAAAAAAATAAATCTGAAAGCATATGATTACTATCCTAAGATAAATTTTCGACCCTCGTATTGGTATTTATCGAAAATTCTATCCTAAAATACAATCGAGATACTCTCTTGGAGTATGATCATGGAGAGGATTGACAAATCTCTCAAAACTCAGTAATTTAAATGGAGAAAGAGAAAGCGAAGAAAGAACGAGAGAAAGCCTGTAAAATGTTGAAATCTCAGAGAAGAAATAAGGAAAAGGTCATAGATTTTAGATGCCCATAAGCTGGAACTCATAGTTTTTATAGACCATGAGCAGGCACCTACAGACAACTGTTCGATCAACGGATCCGAAGGAAGGCCATTGATCAATGAAAACTACAGTATTTGGGATAAATAATCATTTGACTATTTGACCGCGAAGAGAAGCGAAGCTACCGATCAAAGAAATATGTTAAAAAATAAATAAAATAATAAAGATAATATAAAATATGATAAAGGACTACATTTGGAAAGGACTACTTTTTTTTTTCCTCGCTACATATGTGCATGTGAGCACGCGTATTTTCAAGAGAAATGTCATGATTTTGGTTACACTTAGAAGGTTGGCTAACTTCCATTACTTTATAGTTATGAAGCCGGTAGGTATCTCTATTTGCAGAAAGTATGGTTCGTTTAAAGTTTAACATTTCTATTAGTTGTCCGTTAAGTATAAGTTCTTAACAACAAGGATCTCAACAAAATAAAGAAATAAATAAAAGGTTGGCCAGCCTATTATAGACATCCTATATGTGTCCAGATGGATGAACCATGCTAATTAAGCATCTTTTCTCTCTACTGACTCCTTTGGAATCATCAAATTGCTTTTAAAAATTCATTAATTTACTTTCACTTTTATTGATCTATGAATAGTTTTACGTGTCATTTTGTTAATTAACATGATATTAGAACTAGGGTTTTCCAATGATACGAGTTTAAATCCCTTTCATTGTTTAGCATACCTTTATATCAACTCTTGCACATTAGCATACCTTTATATCAACTCTTGCACATTAACCTTGATAGTCAACATTTGCAGTTACACAAATATTGTACATCTTTATCTACAAGCTATGCACTAGGTTTGTTTTGATTGCACATCGAACTAAATTATCTATGCTCATTAATTTTAATAGAAAATCTATGCAATTTTATCAAGGGCTACTTACACTTATTTAAAACTTGAGTACATTTATAGCAATTGTTAGCCAAGAAAAGAAGGCCACGTAAGCAACCAATACTAGAATTGCACAATTATATATTATATTATGTAAATTAGTATTAATTATTGTGAATTTTTACATCTTGACTATGCATGCTAACCTTCATGCATGATCTTCATTGTGGTTTCATGAATATTCATTTATGCAGAGTTTTTTCTTTTGTAGTTTTAGTGTTGTACGAGTTTTCAAATATTGTAAATGGAAACTTGCCAAATTGCACAACATCAGTTGAACTGCAGATGTCGTTCATGAGGGTTAATGTGCACAATTAACATATACAACTATGAGATAAATGATATTGATTTATACACTGAAATAAATATACTTTCTTCCTCCTATTTTAGTCACATGGCTAAATTTATTTTTGCAGCTGTTCAAATGCTCTATAAAACTGTGCAATGTTTTTTATATGCATGGCGAAATGTTACCATCATATCATATACATAGTCCACAAAGGTTAATGCGCAGACTATGCAATTGAAACAAATGTATGTAGCTTTGTATAAAGATGCAATTCTGTTCAACCAGCAAAAGCTCGAAAATTCCCAGCCCCAGAATTAACAGCGGATCTACCACGCCTTTTTTTTGATGCTACAGCTCTGCTCTGGGGCATTTCAGCAAACGAACACCTATCATGGCCCTTGCCACAGCTGGCAAGCTGCTTCTAATTACTCTTTTTTTCTTTTTTTTCCTTTCTTTTTCTTAAAACTATATCTAACCCCTTCATTGATGTGATGACAAATTCAATCCGCCCCAACCCCAAAGAAAAAGTGATATAATGACAAAGTTTACAAGAAAAATTTTGGAAAACGATCTTCTTGCACAAAGAAACGTGTCAAAAAGATGCACTTGTGGGCCCTTCGACCATGGTGTCATGTTCTTCCCACAAAAAATCACAGCCTGAGGTCCCTCTACCACATTTCTTTCTTCAGTTCTCTTCTCTAATAAAGTGTCTCAAATACTTATCAAAAAAAAGTTACGAATATAAAAATAAATACAAAACCTTGCAAAACCTAACACACCAACCCCCGCGATCCTCACCCACGCCCATCATTGTACATTTACTAGTGCTGTCTTTGTGGGATCACAACATTCAATATTTATCCACTTTTTTACATCTAAGAATATAATATCTTCCTCTTGTGACAGGAAGCGTGAGTGGACCTCCAAAAAAAAGATACCATATCCAATTTTTTTTCTGAAATCTTTGGTGCAATGTGTCCTTGCGTATTAAAAACAGCCACACGTCACAACTGCCACTGCAGTCCGTTGCTACTCTCTCTCGCATTGTGGAGTCGCCACCCAACGCCACCGCGTTGCCGTTGCTCTCTCTATAAATCTCTCCCTCCATTTGTTGTTTTCCCACGCCATTGCATCGGAGCAGTGCCACCTCCCCTTTCTTTTAAACCATTAGTTCGTTAATTTGCTTTTAAAAGCAAACCAAATCTAGACCAAGCTAAAGAAATACTCATAAAAATAGGAAGGAAATCCGCATAATTCGGCGACACGGATCTCGATGCTCCGCCTGCGGTCCGCCTCGTTCCCATTTGTAGCCGCCGCAGACCGGGAACGCGCCCTCTTTCCGTCCCCGCGCTCTCCGGCGACCCGTAAGGAGATGCCCTCCCTCGCCATGCCGCCCTCCCTCCGGCCGCCGCCTCGGCCGCCCAGGTTGGGGCTCTCCGCTCCCCTGGACAACGTCGGGCGGTGGCGACGGACCATTGGGTTGATCCCCGCCCGACCCCGCCCCTCCCCCGATCCTCGCCGCGGGCAGAGAGATCACCGAGACCGTCGAGATCGCCTCCGCCGAAGCCTCCAATGGCTCCGTCTCAGGTTGCTTGTTCACTTTTCCCTCCAAGGATTGCTATTAGTGTGCGAAATATTGGAGTACTCTGCGTTCCGTTTAGTTTCGCCGAATTTTACGTTCAATTGGGCTGGGAGTGATGAAAGATTGGTTCTTGAAGTTTCTTCCTTCAATAAGGGTTCGTAGCTTCTGAAATTTTTGGTAGCTTCCAGTCTCTCTTTTTCTGTTTGTGATTTTGAGTGGATTGGTAGACTTAGTGCTGCATTTGGTTAAATTTGTCAAAAATTTTATTTGAATGGGCTTGAATACTTGGGAGGGGTACTGTTTGAGCTTTGAGGGCTTTGTGGATGTGACCAAAAGGTTCACTTTTGTTGGACGAGATGATGGATCTTTTCGTCTTTTTCATGGTGACTCCTCTTTGGCTGGTCTGGGGGACTTTTGATGGCTTTTTTGCCTCTTGTGTGGAATTGGGACCATCTTTATGGGTTGGTGGGACCTTGACACGGGGGATGGTAGTGAAATGGGCTTAAAGATGTCTTTCATTTCATACTTTTCCTTTATACTTGATCTGATATCTTTCACCAAGCCAAATAATTTATTAGGGCAGATGGGGATGCAGGCCAAGTAGTTCCCCAGATGCTAGAGGATTGCAAGTACGGGAGAACATAAAAGATAAAGATGAAGAGAATGACTACTGATGTAGTTTGTAGTCAATAATATCAATTAAATAATTACTGGAAGTAAAGGAGTTTATGTTGTTTGAATTTTTTTAGAATCTTGACCACTTTTCTTGGTCAATTTTGACCAGTTTGTACTTTCACATTGAACTTCAAGCTTTTTGTTCTTCATGGATCAAGGGAAAAGAATGCTGTGATGTCTACTGTTGGGAATTCAACAAACATTGTATGGCATGAATGTCCGGTTGGGAAGCTCGAAAGGCAGAAGTTGCTCAAGCAGAAGGGATGTGTAATATGGATCACAGGTCTCAGTGGTTCAGGTTTGTTGACTAGATTTTCTAGTTAGTACTTACTTCGTTGATGAGCTCCAGCTAAATTTGCATTATTTCTGTCTTCTTGTTTCTGTGCATGTTGTTTTTGGCTATGATGCACCTTAAATCTCACTTTCTTGCATGTATTTTTTAATAATATATAACTTTATGTCCATTATATTACATGTAATCATTCAAACCTTTTAAATTAGTTCTTTCCTGGTTCCTTTCCATGGGATCCCACTGGGCTACCTAACCTAGGCTGCCCTGTAATTTGGTTTACCGCTTGTTTGAAAATTGGAGTTAGATCCAATTCTTATTCTTGTGAAGTATATGGCTCAGATTGATGGCTCTCTTGTTAGTGGTATATGTGTTACATAGTGTTTTTAAATTGTTGGCTTTTTCATCATATTCATTTCGGGTAAGTTGTTTGCTTAGTGATTTTGAGTTTCGGTGCTCGAATGTGAAACTATTTACTACAATTTTACCATCTATTTTACATGTTTATGCACAAATTGCTCTTCTGTCAGGGTTAATGAGTTAATATAACAACTGATGACACTAGGAGGAAAAAAGTCAACACACATAAACTATAAGCATGCCATGCTTCATTACTTCTTGATGATCAGGCAATTCTTAATTGAACTAATCCTAGAAGAGTAATGTTGTTCTATATGAATTATTTGTGCCTGAGAGTACAAACTATTCAGCAAGAACAGCGACTGCACCAGATGTGAGGATGGTGATGTTGATGATCTTTTGACCTGATTTACTATAAGACTAATTTATTTGTCATTACAAAGTTTGGAGTACTTCATATTGTGCACATGCTTTTCATGCACAAGGCAAAATAGTGTTGCTCTGTGTTATGTTGAGAAGCAGCAAATTCAAGCATGAGAAGATACATAATTGTGTGAATTTAAAACACTTTCCATCAGATGGAAAGAATTTGGAACAATTAAGATATGTGTACTACTCCTAACTATATTCTAATTTAGATTTGGTAGCTTGTCTAGTTAAGAGACCTCATATTCTACAATCTTTTTGTCCCCTAAGTTTCACAAACCCTCAGAATATTCCAATTGTTCATGAACATTGACAGAGGGCAATTTTCAGACGATGGTAACATCTTCAACCACAAATTATCAACAAATGACACCACTGTGAAAGCAAATCTTAGAAAAAAAAATGATCAGATTGTTTGATCTACCAAGCACTAACAGTTCTTTCATGTATCCATCATGTATCAACTGAATTGCATCATACTAATTTGTGTGCTATATACGAGTAAGAGTGGCTAATATTAATTTGATATTTATTGACATTTGACGTCAAAGATAAAGGTTTTCCTAACTTGTTCTATAGCCCAGCTATCAGAAAGTATTTTTACCAAAACTTCTCCAGAGGTTGATACATTGTTTGGAGAAAGACTTTTTACTTCTCTTTTTTAAAGAAAATCCATTTTCTACTAAATTCAAGTAGCAATTCTATAAATGAGATAATCTGTTTTAGACATAATTATCCTTAGATAAGATGGTCATAATTATATATTTTGATGGGAAATTCTTTTTCTACTACATTTTTTTATTGAACAAAAGTAGGATAACCAAGCATATTCTTTCTTTTGATGGTTTTCTGACACCCTGGAAAGTTAATCATATCTGTTCAAATATGTGCATAAGGTGCTCCTTCATATGCCGGACATGTTTTTTGTAGCACAGAAACCCAGTATCAAATGTTTCGAAGTTCTGTTTCATATCAATTTTTCTTTAGAATTTTGTACTTGGCACTAATGAACCTTTTATTATTTAACATCGTAATAGAGTGTTGTGAGTACACCTTAGAATCTTAGATACATTATTAATGAGAGTGAGCATCACAGAAAGCAGATCAGGATGAAAGTGGAAAAGTGTAACAAAATGGAATTGCTTTGGTTCGTTTCTAGAGAAAGTGATTGAACTTAAAATATCTGTGAGGGCACAACATTATCAGAAACTTTCTTCAGTCATTCTTTATTCTTATCCTGCTACCTACACAATGCTATCAGATTCTTTTGCATTTTACTATTCACTAGCAACATCCATATCATCCCAAGTTTAGCTGTGATTTAAAAAATTTGGACTTCGCCTCCAACCATTACATGTATAGCGCCCCCTTTAAGCACATAGCATTAATGGAGATCCTGCGTTACCCTTGATCCAGAACATACTAACTATGTGCTTTTGCTTGCACAAGCAAAATCTGAGTGTACCCTAGGAACCTTCAATAGTACCATGCTAGTACTTTCTGTCAAATGTTTCAAGTTCAATTGGTTGTGCATTGCTTAAAGATGGCCATAGCATAACTATCATGTCTTGTTTGAATAAATGGGATCTACTTTATGAGTTCTCATTGAACTAGACAAAATTATTCAAAAGTTGGTTCTAAACGACTTCTAATGTTAAAGGTTGGACTACACAATAAGAGAAATGGTTTTGGCAGGAATGATGTAGCTTAGTATATTGATTTGTGAAACATGATTGCTCTTGTCCTTTGTGTGTTTCATTTCTGACTGTTCTTCTGGTCAGATATACGTGACATACAAGGGCTGCTTAAATTCCTTGCTACGCTATCCACATGATTCTCTAAATGTGTAGGAAACATATCTTAAAACCTTAGATTCAGCAGCAAGAGGAGGCAAAAAAAGGGAGTTGTAGCTGGGATCAAAGAGACATTGATCTGTAATCAAAAGTTACAGGATACGGCAAAATATTTTTTAAATATCTGTGATATTTTCCCTAGGATGTGGTTTTAGACAAAAACTCTAGCTCAACCACAATTAGTTTTTCAAGCACTCTTTCTCTGTATTCTTGGAAATAATGATCAGTTTTGTAAGTTAGATGTTTACTTATTGGGTCATGTCTGGAAAGACATGTAATGGTGATTCCTAGTTGATCGAATTTTCTTGATCAAGTGTCTGTCAATGGGTGTCCTTTTAGCCACAATCTGCAGAGTTATTGGTTCTTTTGGTCATTTCTGCTTATTTTTGCAGTTGGAATGTATGATGTAATTAAGCTGAGAAAGGAAAAAAAAAAAATTACCTCTTTTCCAATTTCTTTGTATTTGATCATACATCCATGCTTCAGGCAAAAGCACATTGGCATGTGCACTGAGTCGTGAGTTGTACAGCAGAGGATACCTGACATATGTTCTTGATGGTGACAATCTTAGACATGGACTAAATCGAGATCTTGGTTTCAAAGCAGAAGACCGTGCAGAAAATATACGCAGAGTTGGTAAGGGTTTGTGGAAATGTTTTAAGTTATTTCTTGGTGTTAACAAACACAAAGCATTTCTAGTTAATGTATATCTTAAGTTTTCAGCCAGTTGCTCTTAGAGACCTGTGTTTGTGATCTATTTCTAGGATCTCTTCTTTAGTTGTGTTTCTTAAATACTTGGTGTCTTTCTAAGTGAGCAGTGCACTTGGGGAAATTGATACAGAAATATATATTTTGTTGTACCAATCATTTCTAAGTTCCCCCACAATCTTTTATAGGGGAATTAGCAAAGCTCTTTGCAGATGCTGGTGTTATATGCATAGCCAGCTTGATATCTCCATATAGAAGAGATCGTAATGGCTGCCGTGCTCTACTGCCAGATTCTACGTTTATTGAGGTAAATGCTTCTGCTATAACATTCTTAAACATCCAAATTATTGATGATTCCTGCTAGCATGAGTGATTTATGAAAAAGCAAAAGTTATTCAGGTATTCATGAATGTTCCACTAGAAGTTTGTGAAGCAAGGGACCCAAAAGGCTTGTACAAACTTGCACGCGCAGGAAAGATCAAAGGTACACATAAGAAATTGATTAGGTTGTTGATCTGGGGTCTTGGAGGTGATGCTTGATAAGTGGTATATTCTCTTTCATTTTGTGATAGAAACGTAACAAGCATGGCTCCAAAGAACAGCCTATTTGCCTGATATGCATTAGCGAACTAAGTTTATTTGTGAAACTGCAGGTTTTACTGGGATAGATGATCCTTATGAGCCACCCTTGGACTGTGAGGTGAGTCGTGATGTGTTTTATGATTTGAAAGGAGAATTTTTTTGTCATTGTTATGTCTATGTATGACTTTACATGGGCTCATGATTGGAAACATCCAAAGTCCTCAAGGTCTGCAAGCAGTTTGGTGCCATTAGTGCCAAGACAATGGTATCTAACAAATAGAATGCAAAATAAAGAATTTCAGATCTTTGCAGCATCATCGGTTCAGAAAGTTTCCTTCTGCCATGTGTAGAAAATTCAGCATTGGGTTAATAAATTAATTCCCAAGGAGGAACATATTTATTAGGATAGTCTGGAGACATTGAAGTATAGTTGGTGGTTGATCATGTTGCTGCAATTTGAAATAGATCAATGATCAAAGGCAAGATTCTTTTGGGATTTGGAAAGTTGTGCATACAATGGAACCATGTGAACTACTGAGTTTTAAATTAAATGGATATTAATGAAGTCATCAGATAATCAATATTTGTAAACTTAATTGAATAGTGGTTTTAATTGTTAATGCTCCATAAGTTATTTTATAAGGATTTGGCGAGCATATTTGATTAGCACAAACAACTGATCACCAACATTTATGTTTAACATCTTTTATAATTAACAATTTTTCTCTAAAATAATGCACATTGTAATTTCCTAAAGTATGTTTGGAAAGGATAGCCAATCAAGTACATATTAGTAAGTTTACTTGTGGTCACACACGTATGAAGAGTTTTGCATGGTGGCCTGGCCATAGGCTTCTTAAGATGGATCTGCAGGCATTAGTATCTTCAACCTGAAAATGGTAACAAATGAACCTTCCTTACTACATCAACATCGAGTATTGTTTTTCATTTCACCGCTGTCATTTGCATGGGTGTGCTTTTGTTTTATTGTACTGCTCCAATCATTCTTCTCTTTCATCCTTTGAAAATATCGGTCCATGATTAGATCCTTCTTGTATTCGCTGCATATCCAGAAAAATCAGTTCTCCATTTGGGTCTATCTACTGTAACATAATTTTATTGGCATGGGCGACTGGCTACGCTTCTCTCTCCACCCCACAACACATACAGTCAATACATCCTCCAAGCAAGGTTTTAAACCCTATCTTGACACTTGAGATGAAGGATGTCCCAAGACATGCGAATCGCGATGTTGGAACAATGGCAGAACAGTCCTGTCATGACACGTAGGATGGTACCCCATCCTAGTGTCCGGCGGGACATCCCACTGGGATTTGAGATGATGCCAGAGAAAACCTACAATCTTGTGGGGGATCACAGAAATTCATGCTTTCCACTAGCCAACAATGGGAGTGCATTTATTATGGCCATCTATGTGTCCTCTCATGTGCATAGCATGTTCCCTATGTTAGTTGGAGTGTAAAATATCTTTCCAGATGCATGTCTTAAATATCACCTGTCCATGTTTTTGTCAGGGTGATGCTTATATTTGCCTATGATGCACCAGTGTAGCTTGTCTATTGATATAGGTAGCACTGAACTTACAGTGCCTTTTTTTCAGATAGCTATAGAAGCAAAAGCTGGGGAGTGCCCTTCTCCAGTAGCCATGGCTGAGCAAGTGATATCATACCTCAACGAGAATGGCTTCCTGCAGGCATAAATGTAATTGCATTTTGTCCACAACTCGTGGACCTATTCAAAGCTGTTTTTGGCTCTGCAGATATATCCGTGGAAACAACTGTTTAAGTTGTATTATTTGGCATTGTAGACTACAATAAGGCACAAGAAACAGCCACCTGCCTGCCTGGAGTTGCCTTGTAATAATATGTGCATTTCTTCAGATGTAATCATGTGCCCCATTAGCTTGTCAAATCAGTTTGCAGCTCGCAGACTTTAGCATAGACTTAGTGTTTTTAGGTCCTTTCCACATCTGTGTACAAGAGTTGTACATGTAGTTCAATTTCTTAAGGCAATGCTTTATCAGACTTGCTATGTACCATAATGTACACTAGGATGCAATGGTTTGTAAGCATTGGATGTTTGAGTTGGAATAAAGAGGCTACAATTGTTTGCCCCATTGTGTCGTTAAATTGTTGGTAAAGATAACTGCACCATGAGCATCTGGTGTATGATTGATAACCTTTTTTTTAAAAAAGAAACAACATAACTGTGATGTTTTGGTTTGATTTAGTCTACTATGGTATTAATCAAGTTAAATCATGGCACTTTGTTGGATGAGAGGATCATGGTGGAAGAAAGAGAGGTTGTTGATGCCTTTCACAGCTATTATGAAAATGATTTTGGTTCTTACTTGAAGGCATCAGTTGATGTGGATAAGTTTCTTTTACCTGAGAATTTTGTGATGCTAACTAGGATGGAGAATTTTCCATTGAAGATATTAAAGATGCTATTTTTGGTCCGGGAGTTGATAAAGCTCCTGGTCCAGATGATTTTCATAGGATTTCATGAAGAATGATCTTAAGGCTGCTGTGGACAAGTTCAATTCAGTGATGCTAATCATGACTCTGGAATTCTCTTTCATCTCTCTTTTATCCAAGTGTGAAGGTACTTCTTTAATCAAACATTTTAGAGCTATTAGCTTAACAACGGGCATTCATAAGATAATCGCTGAAGTTTCAGCTAATAAATTTCAGAGGGTGCTTGGCAAAATGATTGATCTCTCTCAATCAATTTATGTTGGAGGTAGAAACATTCTTGAGTGTTTTGTTGATGAATATTACATTGTGTCATGGTGTCGGGGAATGTAAGAAGGAATGGACCCTTCCAAAGTTGGATCCTGATAAATCCTATGATAATGTGTATTGGAATTTCCTTTCCAAGTTATGGAAGTCAAGGGGTTTGGTCAGAAATGGATATATTGAATTAAATCCTTGTTTCACAGCGGAAAGACTGCTCTTTTGATAACTGGTATTCCAGATAAATGGATTAAAATTTGAAGGGGTTTGAGGCAAGGAGATCATCTTTCTCCTTTTCTATTTCTTCTTATTGCTCATGTGTTGTCTAAGCTTTTGGAATCAGCTGCAGTTTCTGTATCATTGAAGGACTGGGACCATCCGAAGAGGTGAAGGTAATGCATTGCAGTTTGTCGATAATGCATGAGTTTTTTCCTGCTGCTCAGATTGAGAAGCCAAGTAATTTAAAGTGCATATTATATATTTTTGAATCTATGTCAAGGTTGAAGAGTAATTATTCTAAATTCGTGCATATTATATCTTTTCGAATCTGTCTCAAGGTTGAAGAGTAATTATTCTAAATTCTTTTTGGGTTATCTGCGCAATGATGTTGAAATGGTCAATGAACTGTCTTGGTTCTGACTTACAAGCTCTCTTCTTTTCCACTGACCAATTTAGGTCTTCCTTTGAGACCAGGCAGGACGTCCAGAAGAGATTGGAGTTTGATTATAAAAAGTTCAAAGAAAAAAAAAAAAAGACAACTGGATGGGTTTCTAATACTTTTATCTATTGGAGGCTGGTTGACACTGTTGATTGTTGTTTTTTCCGATTTGCCGACATGTTCGGTTTTTTGGATGCCTGATTAGATTATTAAGAAGATTGATGGTACTAGAATTATCTTTTCTTGGAAGGGTGAGGTTTCAAGCAATGGTGGACACTGCATGGTTAGTTGGAAGAAAGTGTGCAAAGTTACTGGGTAGTCTTGGGTTACAAATTTTAGAGACACTAAGGTTCCTTGCGATCAAAATGGGGGTGGAAGTTAATGGTGAGGACAGCATTTGGAAATCACCGTTATGAAGCTGTATTATCATCATAGAAGGCTGTGATCTTCTGATATTACTTATTAGATCTGGTGTATCTAGCTTTCAGAAAGGTGTTTTGAGGACTACGGAATCTTTTGTGTGGCTTATCTATTCTAGTGGGCAAAGGCAACAAAATAAGCTTCTGGCTGGACGAATAAATTGGTAATTTTCCTCGATCTGATTCATTCCCCACTCGGTTTAGTTTGGTCAGCTTCAGCGGCTTCGTATTGGGTTTTGGTTGATGATAATTATTATAGGGTGAGTCCTCTTAGAAGGGTTGTTTCTGGGCAAGATGCATTTGAGTATGCTTAGCTAAAGGGAATTCTTCTTGTCTTTCAGCAATGGATAATTTTAGATGGAGATGGTCCTCTTCCAACTTACTTACAGTAAGCTTTTGTTATAAATTTATCAACTTTGTGTTGGGAAAATATAGCCCACTAGAATTGCGGAAGTAATATCCATTTTCCCCGTATATATATGTAAACAATAGGATAACCCCAGCAAATCAAACAGATATTTCAACAAACATAAGAGATGCAAGATTTTTACATGGAAATCTTTCAATGCAAAAGAGAAAAACCACGAGACCACCAAGTCTTCTTCCAAATATTGTATTATCAATAATTTTGAAATTATAATTTATTCATTTTTCTCTCTAAAAATTAGAGGATCATCACATCAAGAGCCAACACTTGATTGGCACAATAATGCATCACTAGAGAGAAAGATGGATAATGATAAATGATAAAATATCTCACCAATAAGCTTCTTGATGTTTTCAAAAAATTTGGAGATGCCCATGATTCTTTCCAAGACACCCTTAGAGATAACTTAAACCAATGTTGGAGTTGTGTATGAATTTCACAAATCCAATGATGAATACTTTGGTTTCTTCATTCTTCCTCTTGCTTAACTCCTTGCCAAGAGCTCTTAAAAAAACTCTTTAGTCTTCCTCGCTTAGCAAGACACTATAGAGAAAGTGGACTCTTTTTTTATTTTATTTTTTTTTTCTGCATCAAAAGAGGGATTCATATTCTACTTGGATAATTGGAGATATCATATTGATAGATTTCTATAAAAAGACCTCAATTATTATAGTATACCATAAGAATGAATCCCACTCATAAGGAGGGATATCCAACAAACTCTCCCTCTCGATTTATGAAGAAGGTATCACCAAATCTAAACTTGCCTTAGATCAAGAATACTCATGCTCTTCTTGAGTAAGGACTTGGTTATCATATCTAAACTATTTTTATCAGTATAGATTTTGTCAAGCTATAGAAGCCTTTTCTTAAGCACATCATAGATCCAACAATATCTCACATCAATATGCTTGGACTTCAAATAGAAACTCAGATTTTTGTTAAGATGGATGGTGCTTTGGTTATCATAATAGGGCACATTCTTCTGTTGCTTCATACCCAACTCCTACAAGAATCTTTTCATCCATAATAATTCCTTATATGCTTTGGTCACCGCAATATACTCAGCCTTCTTAGTAGATAAAGCAACATACATTTGTAGCTTGGTTTGTCATGACACCGCTCTCCCTACAAAAGTAAACAAATATATTAAGATAGACTTTCTCAAGTTAATATTCCCAGTCATATCTGCATATGTGAAGTCTTCTAACATAAATTGACTTCCTCCAAAGCATAAATAAACTTTAGATGTGCTTTTGAGATAGCGAAGAATCTATTTAACTGTTGCCTAATACTCTTTTATCAGATTTGCGAGGAATCTACTTATTATACCAATCTCATAAGCAATGTTTGGCATTGTGCATACTATTAAAATTTCTACTACTAATCCATAGGGAATTTTTATATTTCTTCTTATCTTTCTCACTTGAAGGGCTTTGCTTGGAGCTTAGTTTGAAATGCTTCCAAGTGAAATCCCAATCAGCTTTGCTTTATCCATACTGAATCTTTCTAGCACCTTCTCAATGTAGCTTTACTGTGACAATCATATCTTCCCGATCTTTCTATCACAAGAGATCTTCATGCCTAAGGTTTGTCGTGCTGGTCCCAAATCTTTCATATCAAAGACTTACTAAGCTAGTGCTTGAACCTATGAAATTTGTCAGCATTTTACCCAACAATCACATGTCATCAACATATAAAAAGAGAATAAAAAAATCAACATTAAGAAAGTTCTTAACATAAGCACAATGATCTAAGGTGGTTCTCTTATTCCAGTGGTTTGTCATGAAAGAGTCAAATTTTTTGTATCACTCACGGGATGCTTGCTTTAAACCATATGAACTCTTTTTCAATTTGCAAACCATGTCCTCTTTGCTCTTGACCTTGAAGCCTTTCGGTTGCTCGATATATATTTCTTCTTCCAAGTCACCACAAAAAATACAGTCTTCACATCTAGTTGCTTAATCTCTAGGCTGATGCTCATCTCCAAGCTAAGAACAATCCAAATATATGATATCTTCGTACCCTGAGAAAATCTCTTCAAAATCAATCCTCTTTCTCTAACCAAATCCCTTCATGACCAATCTTGCTTTATATCTTAAATATCGGTCTTCAATCAAAATATCCACTTGTTTTTAAGTGCTTCTTTCCTTCCGGTAACTTCACTAAATCAAATATACGATTCTTATGCAAGAATTCTATCTCATCTTACATAGAACAGGACCATTCTTCATTTTTTTGATCACCTGCTTGGATTTCTTGATAACTTTCTGATTCATGTGCCTCAGTGAGCATAAATATGCATTTGGAGAATATTTTATAAATTTTTTGTATACTTTAGTAGACTTTCTCAATTATGGCATGGTCAGTAAAATTGCTCCCCCACCTTTTTATGATTGGTATCAATAGTTGGGCATCATCACCAATACTACCACCATCACTAGCCTCTACCTCTCCTCCACCATCAAGTGTCATAGGAGGGATATTGAATCCAAATCAACAATATCATATGAAGAGAATTGGGACACCCTTTTTCTTTGATATCTTCAATAGTTTGATTTTCGAAGGAAACTACATCTCTGCTTCTTACTATCATCTTATTCTTTAGATCTCACAATCGATAATCAAACTCCTTGTGCACATGTCCTAAGAGAATGTATTATTTTGTCTTGATATCAAGCTTAGGTCTCTCATCCTTGGACACATAAACAAATATCCTACCACCAAAAATCCTTAAGTGCTTGTAGGAGATATCCATTTTTGTTCATATTCTTTTGGGTGCATCACCATTCAAGGGAGTTGAGGAGATAAGTTAATCAAGTCGACAGTTGTCTTCATTGCCCCCTCCCACCCTAAAAAATTTTAACAACTTCGTATGAGAAAATATACATCGAATCCTCTCTATGATATATAGTCCAATTTATGCTCGCTACACTATTATACTCAAGTATCTTAAGAATGATTTTCTTATGTCAAATGTCATGATTTCTATAATATGCATCACATGACCCTAAAAATTTGCCTCCATTGTCGAAATAGATGCACTTAAGAGACCTTTTCATTTATCTTTTAACCTTAGTATGGAACTCCTTGAATGCATCCAAGACTTGATATTTGCTCTTCAAACCATAAGCCTAAACTTTCTGGAATGTCATCAACAAAATAATAAAGTAGAGAGCACCACTAAGTGTCTTCATAGTCATAGGGCCACAAACATCCAGATAAACTAGATCCAAATATGCTTTCTTCTTTATGAAGTATTTTAAGAATAAAGCTCTATGTTGTTTGCTAGCAAGATCATGAATACATGGATTCAAATACATACCTCTCAAATCGGATAACAACTTCTTCTTTGCAAAAATTTGGAGCCCTTTTTCGCTCATGTGACCAAGCCACTTATGTCATGACTCGATTAATAAATCTTCCTCGCTTTCACTCACCTCATCCTTGCATAATTTGGCCTCCATCCTATAGAGTGGTAAGCTTCCACTCTATAAGAGAGCATTTGGTAAACTTTCACGGTCTTTTACCAAAATTATGGTTTTTCATCAAGTTTTTCAATAGACATCAAATTTAGCTGAAGATCTGGTACATGCCTTACATTTTAGAGCATCAACTTATAATTGAAATTGGTCTCCACATAAACATCTCACCTCCCCAGTATTTTTGATGTACTACTATTTTTCATTCTAACTATAGCAAAGTCATCAAGCTTGTATGTTGCAAACAAATCCTTTCATGAGATAGCATGATAAGAAGCACCTTTGTTAATCACTCAACTTGAGTCTTAACACATGAGATTAAGGCAATCTCCTTGTATGAAGAGAGTCCAATCATATCACCTTCAACCGAGGTGGTGGTAGAGCTCTTAGCTTCATACTTTTCTTTGTCCCTCTCTTTCTTTTGTTCCCTCTTGAAGTAGTGGCATTCTTTCTTTATGTATCCTGATTTATGGCAATGAAAATAAGTAAGCTTCTTCTCAACTTTGGTTTACTTTTGGATCTTTCATGATCTTGAGGATTTTGACTTTTGCATCTATCCAGATTTTGTATAGAAAGAGCTTCTGAATGAGAAGTACCCAAGGCTTTTATCTTATTCTTCATTCAACAAGCTTGCAATCGCTTTGCTCATGGTCATAACACCTTTTTGGAGCAAAGTTGCTAAGAGATACCACCAAAGTCTCTCAAATTTCTGGCAACGAATTAAGAAATAGCAAAGCCTATAATTCATCATCAAGAGCCATTTTCATAGAGAAGAGTTGATTAATAATACTTTAAATTTCATTAAGATACTCAATAATGGAGGTCCCTTATATTTCAACTTGATCAACTTTCTTATCAAAAAGTTTTATTTTCAGTTGTTTTCCTCTTATAAAGGCTCTCTAGCTTCTTCTATAGAAAGTGTACAGAACTCTCATTGGAGACAGGATGGAACATCGAGTCATCTAGCCATTGCTGTATCAAATTTATGCCCTTTTGATCAAGCTTCTTCCATTCTTCTTAACTCATATTCTTGGATGTTACCTAATCACTTTATAATGGAGCATTCAAATCCTTATAAATAAGAGATCTTCTATACTTGGATTCTAAATTATCCAATTATTTCTATTTAAGCTAATCCAATAACTAGTGCTTGCATCCATATTTACATTGGATCAAGCGTAAATCTGGCTCTAATACCATTTTGTTGGAAAAAGATGGCTTATTAGAATTGCGGCAGTGACATCTTTTTTTTTCTGTATGTGTAAATGATAGGATAACCCCAAGAAAATAACAAACCATTCAACAAAATAAGAGATGCAAGATTTTTTACGTGAAAAAACCTTCTAATGTGAAAGAAAAAATTATTGGGCCATCAAGTCCTCTCCTAAATATTCCACTATCAACAATTTGGGGATTACAAATTTATTTGTTATTCTCTAAGCAAATTAGAGAAATATCACATCAAAAGCCAACACTCTTGGTTTACACAATAATATATCACCTGAGAGAGCTGGATAATAATAAACAATAAAAAGATCTCACCAATGATCTTCTTGATATCTTCTAAAAATTTTTTGGAAATGTCATCAATTATTTCCAAAAACCCTTGGAAATAGCTTGAACTAGTGTTGGAGTTATGGATGAAAGTTATAAATCCAACGATGAATACCTTGATTTCTTCTTTCCTCCTCTTTCTCCAACTCTTGCCAAATTCTCTTGAAGAGAACTCCTTCCTCTCTTTGCAAGATGCCATGGAGAAAGTGGGCTCCTTTCTATTTTTGTTTATTTTCTTTTTTCATCAAAAAAGGGATTCACATTCTATATGGATAACTAAAGATATCATATTGATGGATTTCTATAAAAGAACCCCAAGTATTACAGTATACTATAAGAATGAGCCCCACTCATAAGGAGGGATACCCAACACTATCTTAGAAGTTTGTCATCATCTTTTCTTTTATTTTTATTTTTGAAAGATGCGTATTCGAGAAGATCAAAATTTTCTTGTGGCTACCTTCAAAGGGAAGGATCCTTACAACTAAGGCTACAAATGAGTTGAGTTGACTCATGACCCAATCCGATTCGACCTGCATAGACCCGACCTGAACTATTTTAAAAGACCCATAGATCTAAATTGGATCCATTTATTTTTCAGATCGGATTTAGAATACTGAATTTTGATCCAATCCAAGCTGATCTGATCTGTGGAGACTTTTGGATTGATTTGGGTCATGAGATAAATAATTCGATCTAACCCGATCCGATCCAAATCTAATACAAAATTCGAACACTCACCTGAAGGGCTGAACCCGAACCTATCCGGAGTCTCTCTCTTAGCCTCTTAGATGCTCTCTTAAAATAAATAATGCTCTCAAAAAGACTATAAATAATTATATAATGAACCATAAATAATTATATTTGACTATATTTTCTCTCAAAAGGCAAATTTCTGCACTAACAATGTTTATTGCTATTTTATGAAATCATAGTATTGAAAAGCAGAAATTCTTAATATGTGGATACAAAATAATAAGATAAAGGCAATTTGGTGTATTACTTAGGTCTAGGTTTTATTGCATCTAATCTTGTAGATTTCTTCTTCTAATCTGTTTAATCACTTTCTTTGATCTTAATTTAGATGTTTTGTTATATAATTTTAAATCTATGTTCTTTTATTTTATTTATTATAACTCATTTTTTTTATCAAGAACTTGCAAGTTCAACCATTTTTATCAGTATTTATCAATTTTTGTTGGCATTCTTGAATTTTCTCACGTATGTAACAAAATTGGATTTGGTCTCTCGTAGTTATAGGTGTATCTTAAACATTCGTACATGGTCAATTCCTTGGTCACAGGATTTGATGAACTTTTGAAGCTAGATTTTTAGGATGGTCTGTAACAAACTATAAGAAGGCAACCTACATTATGCTGTCCGAAAGTTTAAGATATATAGGCTCCTAAAAGTAGTTTGGATGGATGAGTGAACCCCATGCTATTACTTATATAATTTTTTATTATTCTTTCTTATAATTTTGATATTTGATTGCAACTTGTGCACACATTCTTCTTGTCGAAACTGGCATCATTTGCAATTGAATACAGCAAGCTTTTCAATCACTTATTCCTATAAATGAAAGAAGGAACTAATTCATTAACAAAGAATTTGGTTAAGTCTGGTAATAGTGCAAATAAGATTACTTATAGATCTTTTACTTATTGATTTTATTATTTATAACTAGATCTGAACCAATCTAGATCTGGATCCAAATCCGAACCAAATCCATATTTCATAGATCGAGGTCGGATTATATATGGATCCGATCCGACCTGAAGGATTCATTGGATCAAAAATTTGATCATAAATCCAATCTGACCTGACTCGATCTTCTATTAGATTGGATTTGGATCCAATATTCAAATCCGATCAAAAAAATCAGATTAGATCGGGGTCACTCATGATCTGATCCAATCCGACCCATTTACATCCCTACTTACAACTGATAGTCTCAAGAAGAGATCATAACCCACTGTTGTTCTTATTCTCAACAGCTTTGTGAGTATTCTTGAATATGGATCAAATGGAGAGATCATGCTCGTGCCCTCTCTTCTTCTGAGATTTATGCAGAGTCAAAATATTAAATCAAAAAAAAAGATCATTAGATATATTCGTAGCAATCATTTGGTCAAAATTATGGAAAGAAATATACTAATTTTTCAAATTTAAGGCTAATCCTTTCAATTGCAAGATTTTGAAATTATTTATATTTGGTGGGAATTCTTGATACAAAGTTTCACTTTGAGGTCATATATTTCAAGTCCCTTTTGAAGAAAAGATGTCAATTGACTTCATGTTTCTAATTTCATGATCTCATTAAAAATGTTTAAAATATTTTATTATTTTTATAATTTATATCTTTTTTAATTAAGAGAGAAATTCAATCTAATTAGGATCGGATTTTACAAGCATAAAAATATGAAAGTTTTCCATCCTTTTCTAAATAAAAGAGGAATCCAACTTAAATAAAGAGAGTGGATCTCCATAAAATAGTAGAGAACATAAAACCTCTTCTCTTTTAGCTAAAATAAGAATTAGACTCAAATAAGAAGGGCCTCACTAGTATAAATAGACGGCATATGTCATGATTTTGTAAAATAGAAGGGAATAGAGAAAGTAAAAGCAAATAGCATGTATTCTACTTTCTTACTACTAGAATTCCAACAAAAAGAGAGAGCAAAATGCAAAAACTTCCCACCCATGACAGTACATACAGTTTATGGATCATGAAAAAAATAAGGAGAGTAAAGGGCTTAGAATCCTGTGTTCTAAAATTTTTATTGATTATTATTTTATTTAAGAGATTCAAGCTGAGTAGGTTGAAGAAATTATTCTTTCTCCCTATTTGAATCCAAAAGGAAGATAAATTTAAAAGAGCATTCAAGTCAACATTCCTTCATTCAATTCAATTGAGAAGAAAGCTTGAGTGCATTGATTGTATAACCTATTAGTTGTAGCATCTCCTCCAAGCATTTAATCAAGCTTCTCTCAAGTATTCAAGGAGAAAGTCATTACATTCAAGAGCCATCTTCATTGACTTTCTTGAACTACAAAGAGCTCTTATTTCTTAAGCTTTAAATTGTTTATCTATTATACTCTTTGTGTTATAATAAGTTTTTTTGGGAAAGAAATTTGCGGATTCAGGTTGGTCCAAGCCCATAATTGGATGGTTGTATTTGACTAAGTCGAAGGAGACTTAGTTTGGAAGATTTTGGTTAATGAGTTTACGTAAACGAAGTGGGTCAATTATTATTTTGATTAAAACAATCGGACTATAAATTTTGTATTATTATTTTCAAGTAGGTAGACTTGAAGAGTAGATGTAGATGCTGAGTTTTGCACTAAATCACTATCAATTTTATACGTTTGTGATTGTGGATTGATTTTCTTTCTTACTTATTCTCTATCCTTTATTCTACTGATTTATATTGTATTCATCATATCATCACGTGGTAATATAAAATTAGTGTAATTACTTGTTCTAGTTGCTAAACTTTTTGAAACCCAATTCACTGCCCACCCTCTTGGGTTGCTACTTCTGGGCAACAACCTACTCTCAAGCAATTGCACACTTAGATTAGTTGATGCCCTATTGTCAAACATTCGCACATTTAAGTATTTGACAGGTATATTTGGTAACAGATGTATGAGTATACAAGTTGATCTTAATGTGAAAATATCTAGTGGTATTCATAAGCATATGTATATAATGATAAAAGGAGAACCCATTTTTAAAAAAATAATTCTTTTCAAAAATAATGACATTTATTTTCTTGCAAAATTTATTTGGTTATTAGGCCAATGTTTTGCATTTTGGGGGTGTGTATTTAGTCCCATATGAAAAGATCCTGGGTACTTGTACAGGGTCAAGAAATCTAAATAATATTTTTAACTAACCTTTTTAGATGATATTCTGGATTATTATAAATGGTATTAGAGTGGACTCGGCCCATAACTCATGTGGACTAGGGGATAGTACAGCATAGATTTATCAGGCTGACCACAGGCCGGTCATAGTGTCTATGAATGGATGCATGGATTTGATTCTTAGTCTGACAAGGGTGCCAGGGTATAAATGAGGAAAAATATGAGGATTTGTGCGGACATGTATTTAGTCTCACATCAGTTATTTACTCGAAAGATTTTGGATACTTATATAGGACTAAAGAATTCAAATAATATCTTTCGGCTAGTTTTTTGGATGAGGTTCTAGGTCATTACATCTTTGATCCCGTCAATGTCTTTTCATGTAAATTTTTCTGAAGATTTATTTTTGGTAGTTTTAATTATATGAACACCATGGTAGGATGGACTTGGGCATTTTGATTAGGCCTTTTAGCTTGACTTTGGGTGAGCTAGCCAAGAATTCTTAGGCTAAACAACCTGCACTGAATTTGATGCAAAGGTCAAGTATGGACCAGCAATTCATGAGTGCGTTGATACTAAGCTATTACTTAATACTACCAATGCTAGATTTGAGGCAAGGATCTCTTGGAGCTCACGAATCCCATCCTCTGGGATGTGGCAATGGTTGATTCCATCTCGAATCAACCAAGTTATGAAGCAATTATCCTGTGACAAATACCATTTTAAGTGCCATTTGGCAGGACTCCTTTATCCACCAACCATTGGATTGCCTTGTCCTTCCATCCAACCTCTATTTTCTAGAAAGTAGTAGACCATCTTACTCGCAAGGCTTAAAATGTATAAAGGCTTATACATCACCCACCATTATCAATAGTAACAAAAGCTTATAATGAAGAGCATAAACTCTACTTTTCACCATGATTGTATATATGGTTTATAGACCATACGAAATTAATGAAAGTAAAGGTCATAGCACCCTGCTTTCTACAATTCTTATTAGTTATTATGTTATTTTAAGAGACTGGAGTGAGCGAATTGAAGAAATCATCCTGCTCTCCATTCGAATAAAGTTGGTATCAGAGCTCACCCCTTTGGTAAATTTGGCAAGAGCTAAATTCTCTAACAGGATAAGCAGGTAATTTGGATGAAACAATAAAAATTTACTCTAGTAAAAGTTATTGCAAGAATCCAATTATAGAATAATTTATATTGCCCAACTATTGATGTTTAGCATACAGATGCGCTCTTATGTCCTCAAGCTACAATGTTAAAAAAACTGCAAAGCTATTTTACATATTCTTCTTTTGGACTTTGCTTATCCATATTTTTGAGGTTTATACTTTGTACCAATCAAGATGTAATTTCTTGGAAGCAAGTACATGTAGAATGTCATAATTATCTTACCTTCTATAGTCCCCATCCCTCCAACCCATCCTCTGAACGCTACAAGGAAAATGAAAAAAAGGGACTGTAATTAATTAGGAGGATTCTGAAAGACTTGATGTAACCATGCCGACAAAAGCTTTGTGCACAGTTTCTCCATGAAGGTCAAAGTAAGAAAGGATGATCATTATCGATGCTCCTAATGTCTAAATTTTGATATCACAAATGTTGAACTTTGAATTGATGAAAGGAGGAAGATCTTAGCATGAAAGAGTTCATCGACACAGCAATAGAAACTTAACTCTGATAAGATGAACATTATTAATTTACAGACTCATAGAACGGACCTGATGACAAAATATGGTAGACATAGACAATGTACGAACCAACATTGAAATCATAGACTCGGTACCCCAGTCAGCACAGGCCTTGTCTACGGCCTCTACGATGCTAGCTTTAGCCAACGGGTCGTTAAGGCCTTGGAGGTCGATAAGAGGGATGGCAGAGGTGGAGGGTAGTGCATTGAATTGGGAGAGGGTGGGCTTTGTGAACTGATTCACTCCTTTGCGGTTAGATAGAGTAATGATGGGTGTTACGGCAACGAGTGTTGTAGGGGTGCCATGGTCTTTATCTTCAAATAAGTTCAGGATAGGGCCTGCGGTAGAAAGGTAGCGGAGCGGATTCCGATTTATAAAGGGTCAGAGGGAGTTTTTTTTTTTTTTTGTATGTAAAGGA
>KE504792.1:855228-865783 GCA_000441515.1 Elaeis oleifera | reverse complement strand
CTCATTTAAGGACTCAATGATAAATTCTCCTTTATCGATTTAAAATAGTTCTAAGAACTTTCATCATAATACAAAAGTTCGATGTAGAAGATGTACAAGCTTATGATGAAAATTATTAAATAAATATTTATTAATTAATTCATATAAAATTACATCAAATAGCACAACCGTCAACAGGCTGACAATTGATTTTGAGATATATTTTTCAACAATAAGTTGGTCCAGCCAACTAGTCATAAATTCTTCCACTCACTTCACCAAGTCATGAAGAGGACTTAAGACAAGTTGAACTGGGGCACCTAAATTAGTCGCACTAATTCTCCAGTTAGTATGGGTCAACCTCAATCATTAAGTGATCTAATCAAAATATGATTTACCATATTGGCCAGTTAAGTGAGATTGGTGGAAGAGATATGCCATTAACTCATCATAAACTCAATCTATGCGAGTAGCTCTCAATTAATGACCACTGATCAAAGCTGCCATACTTATCTTAGACACTAACTGGTTAGTCAGTTTAATTGATCAACTTATAGATTTGGATTCGACCACAGAGCTACGATTAAGGTCCATCTTAGTCTAATCAAAGATATGGACTCGACCAACTACAACTATTAAGAATTGATCAAGAGAAGAACTGATCCAATCAGAATTAATTATTAATTAGATTTGATCAATTACTAACATGATCCATTATCAATGATTTCTAATCTTAAGTCTAATACAGTTAAATAGACTTGACTCGAGCTAACCTATTAACTCATGAATTATAAAATTAATGTCTTAGATCTTTGATTCTCAAATCTAGATCACTTACTTTTTAATTAAGTTTTGGGCTAACATGGGTTGGGGTTCAGTGTTGGAAAATAGTTTTAAATTTATAAAATATTTTTATAAACAATCATATAATGATCAAAATATTAATTTAAATCTAAGATATATTATATCAGATCTAAAATAAATTTAAATTTTTTTACTGTTCATCTTCATGGAAAAGATCGTGCAGCACCCCTACACGTCATTTGACCCCATCAAATGGATGGAGAGGGCCATAAAATCCTACTTTCTCCTATGATCGGACGGCTATGGGGATTATCCAATTAAATTACTACTCTACTCAGATTCTAGATTAATTATTTAGATCTAATTTAAATAATTAAAATTAGATTAATATCAAATTATATGCAAAAAATTTATGTCATAAGAAACTTATGCTTTGATACCATTGTTGGGAAAAATAGACAGTTCAAAGCATATATTTTAAATTTTATAGCAAAATAATAGATTAAACAATCTAATCTCCTATACATGCTTTAGATCACATCTAAACTATCTTTCTAAGAATCTATGATATGAAAATAATGCATAAAAAAATCTAATTTAATAGAAAAGACTACATCGATCATATCGATGTCTTGAATCAAATCTAACGGTTAGATCTGATCAGATGAGTTTAGAACTCATTATCTTATCAGGCATCGATGATCATCGCTACTAATGAATATGGTACAAGATCCTTCTTGATACCGAGCAGCCACACGGCACGTCCGGCCTCTATAGATAGTCCACTCGAAGCCTCGAATAGATTGTCCTTCCCAGGAGTGCTAGCTCGCGTAGAAGGCTCTGATTGGCTAAAGATGACTCCTTTCTTCGAATCGCTCGGACACCTCTGGATTAGAAGATGTAGCTTATCGAGGGGAAGGTGGTGTGGAAGAAAGAGGACAAGACTCTCTTGTACTTTTTTCTCTTATAAAACTAAAGCAAAGATAACCCTAGACCCACCCTAGACCTCACGCCCAAGAAGAAGCTTTCTTCCTCGATTTCTCACACTGAAAAGCCTGTCCCCTCTCTGGTTTTTCTCATGCCCTCTCTGAAGTTCCTCACACCTTTTTTCACATCTGATAGGGCACACAAAAAATCCTTCTTAAAGTGGCATCCCATCAAAGATAAAGATAGAGTTTGATTGGTTTGGTTCAGGTTCAAATGGTGGTTGATCTTATCACTAATTCTAATCAAATTTGAATTCCACTTTGAACCAACTTAATCCTTATCTTAGGAACTCAAAAAGGGTGGTTACAATACTCAGATTGATGCAAAAAGTTCACACAAAAAATCATTTGCGCATGAGAAGAGAGGTGGTTGGCGGCAAGGAAGAGTCCATCAAACCTTGGACTCTTGGTTTTAATCTAATTTCAAACACTTTTGAACTCAAACTTAAACCAACCTAATCCTAATCCAAATAGGATCAGAAGAAGGCATCAAACACCTTCTAGGTGAGAGAAATTCCATGCAAAAACCCTTTTCACATGTGAAGAAAAGAAGGGCGTAGTGAAAGGTGGCGCAAGGGATTGTTCCATTCGAATTCAAATTCATTTCTAATTCGGTTCTTGACTCAACCAAATTAGGTTAGACCTAATTAGATCGCCTAATTCAATTAAGTAACAAATAGTCTCAATTAAATTTTAATCAAATTAAAAATTAATCGAGCTCGAATCAGAAATCAAACATCCTTAGCGATTAGGTCATCTCATATCCTAATCGGATCAAACCAAATTAAATCTTATTCAATTAGATTTAATCCAAACCTCAATACTCAATCAAATTGAGTAAATTAATAATTTAATCGTTAATCAATCCTCCTACAATTCATCAATAATTAGTAAATTAATTTATTATAATTTTTGCACAAGATTAATCATCAATCAAATTGACGATTATACCCTAGAACGATTCTCAATCGTTGATCAGCCACATGATCAATCAAAATTTTTTTAAGTGTGACTCTATAGGTTCGAACCTAAGTCAATAGTATAGAAACGATCTTTCTATACCAATCAAAATGACCATGTAGTAATGGTACCCGACATCCAAATAGGTCGAAAGATTACAAAGTAACATTCATGAACCTATTGGCATATGGTTACTGTATAATTCATCCCTTTAATCCTAATACTCAAAATGATCTGGGGTTTAACTGTCAACCTCGGAATAGTCTATCACATTGTATTTCAATCTTTCAAATCCATCATATGGATTATCCTGATCAAGATTTTATTAAATTGAAATACACTGATATATTAACTCCTACTTATTTGGAGGAGTCAATTCCATCTTGACTCACACACCGACTTCATAAAACTTGACTGTGCCCAGAAATCTTTCAAATTCTGAATTAAAAATTCAGATAGTCCTGCACCAAAGCATAGTGAGTTGCTTGTAAATCACCTTGGTGATCTCAAATCAGAGGGATACTTATACACATATCCTTCGTAAGCTACTCTTGACAGCAGAGTACTCAGCAGTTGGTCACATTCAATGAGATGTACTCTTATATCTCACTTGTATGCCATACTATTATCTCCACACCTCTTGGTTACGAGAATAACCAATGCATATGACTCACAACGACCTATAATCGATAATCACTATCATCCTAGCGTATCATTTGGTCGTGAACTAATTTTAAGGACTACACAATAAATCCTTCTTTATCGATTAGGATAGTCCTAAGAACTTTATCACAATATTGGAGTTCATTAAGAAGATATACACTATTTATGATGAAAAATTAATAATAATTTATTAATTTATCAATTCATATATTTACATAATGAGCTCAACCATCAATAGGCTGATGATTGACTTTGGGACATAATTTCTAACAACTGCTTCATCATAGGAATAGGTAATAGTATCTATCTCCTAAGCGCTTATTTAGAGTTGCACATAATTCGGTTGTCCTTTTGAATCTAGATCTTGAGATCTCCAGTCAGCTAGGTTGGGTTGCCATTATGGAACTCTTTATTTAGATATAGGCTTCAGTCCCATTCTCCTCGATGAAATATATACTTTCTCTTTTGTTAAACTTTTAGTAAGTGGATCTGCAATGTTATTCTTTGACTTTACATAATCAATAGAAATAACTCCATTTGAGAGTGATTGTTTTATGGTATTGTGTCTATGACGAATATGTCTAGACTTACCATTATACATACTACTTTGTGCTCTACCAATTGCAGATTAGCTATCACAATGTATGCAAATAGCTGGCATAGGTTTTACCAACTTGGATTATCTTCTAAAAATTTTAAGCCATTCAGCTTCCTCTCCAACTTTATCTAAAGCTATAAATTCTGATTTCATAGTGGATCTAGCTATACAAGTTTATTTAGAAGATTTTCAAGACACAGCTGCACCTCCAAATGTGAAGATATATACACTAGTAGATTTAGAATCTCTATAATCAGATATCCAATTTGCATCACTATAACTTTCAAGAATAGCCAGATATCTTGTATAATGTAATCCATAATTTAAAGTATATTTCAAATTTTTGAGAACTCTCATTATGGCTTTCCAGTGATCTATTCCAGGATTACTTGTGAATCTACTTAACTTGCTAATTGCATAGGTAATATCAGACCTAGTGCAATTCATGATATACATTAGACTACCAATTATTCGAGAATATTCAAGTTGATTTATTCCCTTACCGTTATTCTTAGAAAGATGCATATTAACTTCTATAGGTGTTTTCATAATACTATTGTCTCCTTCACTAAATTTCTCTAAAATTTTCTCAATATAATGAGATTGAGACAATATTAGACCTTCAGATGTCCTAAAAATTTTAATTCCTAATATGACATCTGCAACACCTAAATCTGTCATGTCAAACTTGCTTGTTAACATTTTCTTGGTAATCTTAACAATATCCTTATTACTGCCCATGATCAACATATCATCTACATAGAGACAAACAATGACATAACCTTTTTCAATGTTTTTAACATAAACACATTTATCACATTCATTGATTTTAAATCCATTTGATAACATTACATTATCAAATTTTCATGCCATTGTTTAGGAGCTTGTTTTAAACCATATAATGATTTAACAAGCTTACATACTTTTTCTCTCATCCAGGAACAACAAATCTTTTAGGTTGTTCCATATAAATTCTTCATTTAAGTCACCATTTAATTATACGGTCTTAACATCTATTTGATGTATTTGAGATTATTAATAGCAGTAATAGCTATTAACATATGAATGGATGTTATCCTTGTAACTGGTTAATATGTATCAAATAATCTACTCCTTGTTGTTTATAATCTTTAACAACAAGTCTTGCTTTATATTTATCTATAGATCCGTCAGTTTTCATTTCCTTTTGAAAATCCATTTATAACCTAATGGTTTACTTCCAAGAGGAAGATCTACCAATTCTCATATATGATTTTGCATGATGGAATCTATTTCACTATTAACAGTCTCTTTCCAAAATGGTGCTTCTGGACATGACATTGCATCCTTAAAACTTTGAGGATCATTTTCTAACAAATAAGTTAGAAAATCTGAACCGAAGGATTTGGACATTTTTGCCCTTTTACTTCATCTCAATTCTTTTTCATTATTACTTCCTATAGACCCTTGGTCCATATTTTGATGATTATTATCAATTGCATCATTAGATCTTTTAAGAGAACGAACTGCTTGTGCTATCTTGCAAGGAAACACATTTTCAAAAAATGAAGCATTCCTTGATTCCATAATTGTATTTACATGTATATCAGGAATATCAAATTTATGCACAAGAAATCGATATGCACTACTATTGTAAGCATATCCAATAAAAATGCAATCAACTATTTTCGATCCTATTTTAACCTTTTAGGAACAGGAAGTGCTACTTTAGCTAGACACCCCACACTTTTAAATATTTATAAGAAGATCTTCGATTTTTTCATTATTCATATGGTGTCTTTTTTAGCTTCTTGTGAAATAATTTATTAAGTATATAATTAGAGATAATATTGCCTCCCCCACAAATTTTGAGGTGCTCCAAAACTTATCAACATAGCATTCATCATTTCCTTCAAGGTTCGATTCTTGCGTTCAGTAATATCATTTTATTGAGATGAATAAGGAGCAGTGGTTTGGTCAATAATATCATGTTGAGAACAAAATTCACTAAAAAGTGATTCATATTCTCCACCTCTATCACTTTTTATTACCTTGATTTTTCTGCTTAGTTGATTTTCAACCTCATTCTTGTGATACTAAAACATTTCAAGAGCTTCATCTTTGCTTTTTAGCAAATAATATAGTAGTACCTTGTGCAATCATCAACAAAAATAATAAAATACTTTCTATCATCTCTAATTTGCACAAGCTTTAAGTCACATATGTCAGTATGGACTAACTCTAAAGGTTCAGTGCTTCTTTCCAATGATTGAAATGAAGTTCCAGTAAACTTAGATTCAACAAATATTTCACATTTATGATTTTTATCAAACTTAATTTTGGGTATTAACTCTCAGTCAACAAATTTTTTCATAGATTTAAAATTCACATGTCCTAATCTACCATGCCAAACATCACATAACTCAAGAATATAAGTAGAAGAATTATTATTATTATTCATGTGGTTAACTTTGGGTACAAGAGTCATTACATTCATTTTGAATAACCCATCACAAAGATATCCTTTCCAACATACATCCCATTCTTAGTAAGTACAAACTTTTCAGACTCAAAAACCAACTTGAACCCATTCTTGCTTAACAATGATCCAGACACCAAATTTTTTCGAATGTCAGGTACATGTAATACATTGTTGAGAGTGACTTCCTTTCCAGAAGTCATCTTTAATATGATCTTCCCTTGACCTTGAACCTTGGCTATAGATGAATTTTTCATAAATAATTGTTCTCCATTAATCACTTCTTGATAAGTAGAAAACATATTCTTATCAGAACACATATGTCTGGTAGCTCCAATATCAATCCACCATTGTTGTGGATTGTTGACTAAATTCACCTCAAATACGATGGCTGACAGGTTAATCTCAGAGACATCTTCAGATAGATTCTCTACTTCAGTCATATTGGCTTGATCGGTCTTCCTTTCTTGAAGTTTCCTTGATTGTTTCTATGGCAACAATCTTTGGCTCGATGTCCAGGTTTGTTACATATGAAGCACTTTCCATTGAACTTCTTAGAATCCTTTTATTATTATTTCTAGATGACTTCCTCTTTTATTGGTTTTCTCCATTTATTCCACCACATTAGCCTTGAAAACCATGGATTGACTTCCAATTTTCTTTTCAGACATTCTATTGTCCTTTTCAATCCTTAGCCTCACAATTACATCTTCAAGCCTCATTTCCTTATGCTTATGCTTTAAATAATTCTTAAAATCCTTCCAAGATGCTGGCAATTTTTCAATAATTGATGCCACTTGGAGTGATTCACTAAGACTCATATTCTCAGCATGAATCTCATGTAGAATGAGTTGAAGCTCTTGAACTTGGCTTATGGCAGTCTTTGCATCAATCATTTTGTAGTCTAAAAATCTATCAACTATAAATTTTTTCAAACCAGCATCTTCTGCCTTGTATTTCTTGTCCAACAAATCCCATAACTCCTTTGCAGTCTTAAGAGGACTATACACACTATATAAAGTATTATCCAACCCATTCAGAATGTATTTCTTGCAAAGAAATCTACATGCTTTCATGCTTCAACCGCTGCCACAACAGTTGCATCAGTTTCTCCCTTATTCAGAATAGGAGCATCTTCGGTCAAGAATTTGGTCAAGTTCAAAGTGATAAGGTAAACAACATCTTTTGTTGCCATCTCTTGAAATCAGCCCCACTAAACTTTTCAGATTTTCATCATGAACAACAGTAGGTGGCGGTGTCACCTTCACTGCTTGTGCAGTACTCGAAAAAGCGATATCAGTTGCCATTACTACATAAACCAACTAAATATTCAACATAACAAATAAATATATGCTTGCACCAAACCAAATTATAACCACAATTAGAAATTTCATCTTAAGATTATTGTTGTTTTAATGATACATAATACATGTATTCATATAAATATTTATATTATATATGTAGCAAACAAATAATTATAATAAACCAGTAGCATAAGCTAAATATTATAAACGTACTTGAATTTCTATGCTCAAGAACAAGTCTTTACGCAACCAATAAATCAACTCAATGAACAACTCTTCAGGAATGAGTAAATCGAGTCAAGAACTTGGTTCTTTCTCCTAAAGATGAAATTTGCCCTCTACAGGTGCTCACAGTCTCTTGGCAATCGTCTCCATCTTCCTCTTGTTGTAGAAGTACTTCAAACAATAAGTACTACGAACTCAAATGTTTTACTCTCTCAAATCAGAGTTTTTCTCAAGTATGAAGAAGTAAGAACATTTGAGAGCAATAGAGAATGAGAAGAATTAATCAGCCAATTGCAAATGAGACAAGTCCCCTATTTATACAAATGTAAAGATGCTTTAAAAGACACAAACAGTTAAAATTTAAACCAAAAGATACATACTTTAAATCAGACATATCCCTTGATAGCACTGTTTCGTTTGAAGAGTTATACCTTTTGCAGCAAAATAACGTGCGTGTGTTTAGCTCACAGGCCCACTTTGCTTAGGTCCTCCCTCTTCCACAAAATTGGGTACCCTTTGAGGCCCAAACCCATTACCAAATTAACTTCAATATAAAATTTAAAGGACATATATAAACTTCCAATGTGGGATTACAAAGTTTGAGATCAATTTCTCATTCACTTATAAATGGTTTTAATTAAGTAAAGATATTACAATAATCTCCATGTGTAGGAGAATACATTTTATTAATATCTATCAATAAATATGACATTAAATCATATTATTTTGGCTTAAAGGAAGCCAAAACGTCAGCCTTAATTGAACCCATTTTCAATACATCTTACTCTTTAGGCTATATAAAAGCTTATACATCACCCACTATTATCAGTAGCAACAAAAGCTTATAATAAAAAGCATAAACTCTACTTTCCACCCATGATTGTACATATGGTTTGTAGATCATAAAAAATTAATAAAAGTAAAGGTCATAACACCCTGCTTTCAGCAATTCTTATTGATTATTAACTTATTTAAGATATACGAGTTGAGCAAGTTGAACAAACCATCCTTCTTTCCATTCAAATAATGTTGGTATCAAAGCCTGCCCATTTTGGTAAATTTAGCTAGAGCTAAATTCTACAAACAAGAGGAGCATGCAATTTAGATGAAATAATAAAATTCCCTTAGAGAAAGTTTTTGCAAGCATCTAATTATAGAATAATCTATATTTTCCATCTGTTGATGCTTAGGGTGCAGATGCGCTCTTACATCCTCAAGCTATAATTTTAAAAAGGAAAATTCTTTGTGCATCGCAGGCGGTGTAGAAAATTCGATGTGGAGCGCATCCTTTACGTTATTGGCCTACGTAACTACCGCTTTTCAACGCGCATTTAATGCCTGCAGTTTTACTTTTCGTTTGAAAATTTTAATAACGAAATATCCCTGCTATTTGAAAAAAATTATGACATCTTATGTCCATATTATGACATCCTACATGTAGAAAGTCATAATTTTAGCGTAGGATACCATAATATGCCACAGGATGTCATAATTTTTTTAAAGAATAGAAACATTTTCGTCATTCAAAATTTTCAAACGAAAAGGTAGAACTGCAGACATTAAATGCATATTAAAAAATGGTTGGACCCTTTTCTATGATGACATTTTGGGCATATCATGACATCCTGGGCCATATTATGACATCAATGTCATAGTATGTCACAGGATGTCCTAATTTCTGAGTCATATTATGACATCCTGCGTACAGAAAGTAATAATATGCCACAGGATGTCATAATTTTTTCAAAGGTAAGGATATTTCATCATACAAATTTTTAACGAAAAATAGAACTGCAAGCATGAAATACGCGTTGGAAAACGGTGGCTATATGGATCAATCATGTAAAGTGGTGCACTTCACGTCGGATTTTCTACACCGCCTCACGGTGCACAAAGAATCTCTTTTAAAAAAACTTCAAAGTCTATTTTCCATATTCTTCTTAATGAAGGCCATGTCACTAATTTCCATTTGTCGGCACACTCATATTGTTTGAGGTTGATTCGAGGCATATCAAATCTTACCGGACAAATAAATTTTATGATTATAGAGTTAAAGATATAATTAAGGAAGATAAATCAAATCAATAGTATATTAATATAGTTATTTATTTCTTTAAAAGTTCATAAATACTATGTATACACGTTTCATTACTTGCCATACTATCCTTGATCCATATGTTATGTAGATATATATGGTGATCACTATATATATCAACAAATTTTGGCGATCAATGTATTTCCAAAATATAGCTAGTGACAAAATATGTTCCCAGAAAATTGGATACATCTCCGTTCACCGTATTATGGAACAAATTTTCCTTAAATATGAACCAAGGCACGAAGGCCTCAAGTTTGCATTCCTTTCTATGGTATTCTCTCGTTGTCTTGTTCTTCGTCTAAGTTTTTTTTTTCTTTTGGTTATCTTCCTCATTTTTCTCCACGTTGATCGCTGGTGAATTGCTTCTAGCGCATGAAGGATGAAGGATATAGTGGGGAAATTGGTCTTCGTATTGTTTTGTACGGCCAGCTTTCAACGTATGTCTTAGCCTTTGACTGAAGTTCTTTTTTTTTTTTTTTT
>KE504792.1:819665-843411 GCA_000441515.1 Elaeis oleifera | reverse complement strand
GGCGGTCGTACGGCGTGTCCTTGATAGGACTGCAGCCCATGCCGGTCGTTCGGCAGTCGTGGAGGGCTGGCCGACTGTGTGTCGGGACTTGGCTGTCGGGTAGTGACTTCAGAGTGTGGCCGGCGTCCGGAGGGTCCGTAGAAGTTGGGTGTCAGCCGCTTGCCCTAACGGAGAATCGGCGTTATCCCACCGGCATAAAGTCGGTTTTCGGACGGTCGGAGTCGGTGTCGGCCAGTCGGGCCGACACGCCCAGGCCGGCCACTGCCGACGGTTGCTGTCGGCGTCGCCCGTTATCAGTCGGGCGGAGTCGGTCGGTCCATCTCGGGGATGGGCCTGTGTCGGGATCCGTAGAGGAGTTGGCGTCGGTCGGCGTCAGAGAGCCGGCATTGGGAGTCGGTGTCGGGATCCGTTGGTGAGTCGGTAATATGATCAGTCGGCATCAGGGTCAGTCGGTATATCCCAACACTATAAAAAGTATGGCCACATTGAGAAGTGTTGTCATAAAAAAGACAAGGAGTAGGCCAACTTTCATGAAGACAGGGAGGAATCCACTGATAATTTATTTCTCACTTGTCTGGCAGTACAAGTTGACACATCTAATGATAGGGAACAAAAATTTCTTTGTGAAGATTGATGAGTTTGTAAAGCCTCAAGTCCGGATGGGAGATAACAATCAGGTTTAGATATGTGGACTTGATATTATTGCTGTTATGACAAAATCTGGAAAAGATTCATTCATGATGTTATGTATATTCCTGGGTTAGCACAATCTTTTAAGTTTGGGCCAATTAATGAAGAAGGGTTATTATGCAATGTTTGATAATAAAGATTGTATGATTTATAATAAGAGAAGTGTGAACTTGGTTTATTCTATCAAAATGCCTGATCACAAGATGTTCCCACTGATTTTTTCACAAGTTACTGCTAATGCCTTTAATGTATCCAGTGATGATTCCATTCCCTAGCATAAGAGATATGGGCACTTAAACTTTGGAGGTTTCTAGGTGTCATAGAAGCTGAACATGGTTTCCGATATATCTATGGTTGATGGTAATCAAAAGCCATGTGAAGCATGTGTGTTAGATAAACATCAGAGGAAAAAGTTTGTTGTTGGTGAGGCTTGGAGAGCAACGAATCCCTTGATATTGGTATGTGCTGATATTTGTGGACCGATGCAGACACCTTCACTGAATGAAAATAAATATTTTCTATTTTTTTTGATGATTTTACTATAATGACTAGGGTTTAATTATTTTTTGAAGAAAAAGTCAGCAATTTTTTAGCACTTTAAGTACTTTAAAGCCGCAATGGAGAGGGAGAGTGGCTGTTCTTTCATCACCTTGAGGATTGATTGAGGTGGAGAATTTACATCATCAAAATTCACTGTATTTTACAATGAGTGTGATATCCAAAGGTAGTTGATAGCAAGCTTTATTCCTTAGCAAAATGGTACAGCTGAGCTGAAAAATAGAAGTATAATGGAGGCAACAAAAAGTATGATGAAAGAGAAGAGTCTTCTAAATGAGTTTTGGGTAGAAGTAGTGGCTGTTACTGTTTATTTACTCAATCGCTCACCTACAAAATAGTCAAAGGAAAGATATATGAAGCATGGACTGGAAGAAAATCTAATATCATCACCTGAAGATTTTTGAGTGTGTGGCATATGCATTTGTATCATCGGAAACAAGAAAGAAGCTTGATGACAAGAGTACAAAATATATTTTGTGGGCTATTCTACTGAAACAAAAGGATACAAGCTTTATAATCCTATGTCAAGGAAACTTATTGTTAGCTATGATGTTGTATTTCATGAAAATGAAGCATAGAATTGGGTTAGTTCTGATATAAGGCTTGTACCTATAGAAGAAGATAAGACTAATGAGCTCATAAAGCCAGTATAAAAGGAGAGAAGCCTTGCTGACACCTATGCTGCATGTGAAGATATTTGTTTTGTAGCTGAACTTATTGTTTTGAAGATGTAGCGGAAAACAAGGAGTGGCATGAAGCAATAAAAGAAAATTTGCAGCCATTGAAAGGAATCAAACCTATCCTTTGGTTGATGTACCAGTTGAAAAGAATTGGCCTCAGATGGAGTTTCAAGTCTAAATTCAATCCAGGTGAAACTTTGCATAAGTGCAAGGCTCGAGTTGTAATCAAAAGTTATGCTCAAATTTCAAATATTGATTTCTCAGAAATATTTACCCCTATTGTAAGGTTTGACACAGTTAGACTATTCTAGATTTGACTATATATTATGATTAGCCAGTTTATTAATTAGACATAAAATCAACATTCCTTAATAGTGAGCTTGCTGAAGATGTCTACATGAAGCAGCTCCAAAGTTTTAAAGTAAGAGGGACAGAACATAATATTTACAAACTACAAAAAGCTCTCTATGGCCTTAAGCAGGCACCAACAGCCTGGTACAGTAAGATTGATTCAATTTTTTGGTGCCATAATTTTCATAAGAGTGCCGGTGAACCACTTTGTATGTTAAAAGTCGTAAGGGTGAATTTTGGTTGTGTGTGTGTATGTTGATGACATTATATATACCAGAAGTTCACTATAGATGATGAGAGTTTCTAAGGAGTCTATGATGTAAACTTTGAAATGACGGATCTCGGTTTGCTACATTATTTCTTGGGAGTTGAAGTTGTGTAGAATTCTAATGATATTTTTATATCTCAAAGGAAATATGCAACTGATCTTTAAAGATGTTTAGAATGTTGAATTGTAAGCTAGCTAAAACACCTTTAAACACAAATGAGAAGTTCTTGTTAAATGATGGTACAGAAAAGATTGATAAGCAATAGTTCAGAAGTATTATGGGAGGACTCTTATATTTATCTCATACCAGATCAAATATTATGTTTGCTATTAATCTTATTTTCATGTTTATACATTGTCCAAGTAAACATCATTTGGGAGCTGCGAAAAGGATTTTAAGATATACAAAGGGCACAATAGGTTGTGAAATCAGGTATTTGAAGGAAAACTCAAATGAGCCGGTTGGTTTTACTGATAGTAATTGTGTTAGATATGTATGCCCTAGAAACAAATTAACTAACATATGTACACATTCTAGAGGCATAATTTTATAATTAAATTTTAAATAAGTAAAATTTAGATTATTATTCATTCATGTTATATTTGAATTGTGTACATGAATCGTCCGAGAAATTAATGAATGATGACACGTATTCTCAAGAGTTGAAAATTTGAGGTACATATCATCGGTGGTTAAATTCCTAAATGCTCTCAATCGATGATCGTCACGGAGATGATGATTGATTCGGATAGATCGGTGCAAGGATCATTTTCTTTATAGGTAGATGAGTCTCGAGCCGACAATATGGAGACACTAGAGCGAGAGTGCAGGTGCTTGATAAAGATCAAGAGTACTGAGCGTGACCAATACAAGAAGTCACTAGGATGACTATCCACTCGTCAGTGACTTGCTTAAAGTTGCAGTGGTGTAATTAGTTTTTTGACCTACGGTGCCTTGACTATTCACAATGGGATTATTGTAGTTTGACTACACTAATACTTGATTACCTAGATATTCGGAACCTTGCAGGATATGTTGGCTACAGTAGATCTATTATAGGAATAGGATGCACAACAAGATGGAATCTATCGATATTAATAGATAGGAAGAGGTCCTATGCAGTTCATAAGATTGAGTCCTAAAATCTATGGTAATGATAGGTGAATGATCAAAGGAGTTTCTATAAAGCTTCATATGGATTCAAATCGATTGAATCTAACATATGACAGACGATCAAGTTAACGAGTCTTTCTTGACCTGCGTCTTATCGAAACTCATAATAGAAGAACTGAACTATACAGTAACTGCACCTAGAGATTCAATATTTATTTTGCTGGATTGCCACTACATACTGTTAGGTGTCACTGATGGATTGTGAGACTCGTCGAACGTCATTTTGATGATCAATGATCCTTGATGAGCAGAATTGAAATCATTCCAATCCATCAAAAGGAGTTTCGATGATATTATAATGGAGATTACAGTATATCTCACTACCAAACATAATAGAACCTATGGAGTCACACATAAAAGAGATCTTTGTCCAATTAGATAGTTGATTAGCAATTATGAATCGCTATTGGGTCTAATCATCAATATGATTGATGATTGATCCAGTGTAAGAGTTGCAATAAAGTAATTCGCTAAGAGTTAATGAATTATAGAAGGATTAATTAGTAATTCGATTGCTAATTAACTCAATTTAATTAAGCAATGAGGTTCGGATCAAGTCTAATTAAATTGAATTTGATTCAACTTGATTTGGATTTGATGAGATCAAGTCTAATTGCATTCTGAGATAACTTAATTGCAAGAGAGATTAATTTCTGATTTGATCCGAATTTGAATTCAATTAATTTCTAATTGGATTAAGTTCACTCATCTATTTGGGTCTAACCAAATTGAATTTGGATAGGGACCAAATTAGATTAACCAAAAGTCCAAACTGGATTGGACTTCTCCCCAGCGCCAACCCGGGCCCTTATATTCCATGCCAAAAGAAGTCGCCCATCTCTATTTTTGCATGAAATCTTTCACGCCCCACACCCTTCACGTGTGCCCCCTATCCACGTCAATCTCTTCCTCCCTTAGATAATGATAAGGTAAGTTTAAAATTGATTTGAACTTCCTTATCAAGATGAGGTTTGACCTCATCCAATATCTTGGATGTCAAACCATAAAAGGCTTTCCTTTTGTGCGTTGAGATGGGATTTTCATTGTGAGAAAGAAATCAAATTCCTTTCTACATGAGGATGGGCGTGAGGTTCTAATTTTTAATGGGAAAAATCAAAAGAAATAAGAGGAGCGTGGGTTCTTATGCGTGAGATAGAGGAAAGGTGTCTCCTCTTGAATGTTAAGATCCCTAGGGTTTTCTAGGGTAGCATGGGTTGTGAGAAGAAATATAGGGAGAAGGGTTCTTCTATTTCTTCTTCTTCCTCTTCCTCCTCTTCTCCATCATCTCTAGAGGGTCTCAGAGAAAATAATAGAGAAGATCTATATTAACCATCAGGAGGTATCTTCTGTAAGGGAGTTAGCACCTTGGTGAAGACGTAGGCCTCTGATCGGATCGAGAATTTCATATGGATACCCATAGAGTCGGATGCGTATGTAGGGCTATTCATTCGATTTTAATCGATTTGATCCGATCCGAATCAATCCGATCTGAAAATCAAATAACAGAAAATAAAATCAAAAATTGATCCAAATAAGAGAGGAACCGAACTAAAACCAAACCAAAAATTTTGGTTCAGTTTGGTTTATTCGATTTTTTTATAATTTTTTTATTGTCAATTATCTATTTTTGATACAATATATTTAAATAATTGTTGTGGATTTATTATTAATTTGTTACATTATATTTAATTAAATTCAGAATCTGTTGAATTTGTTGATTGATAATTTCTTATATTAAAATCAACAATTGATAAGTAATAATACATTAGTACTATCAAAATGGGTCGGCCTGGCCTGGCCCGGCCCAACCCATAAGGGCTTAAAATTTGATGGGTCGGCCAAGCTAGGCCCATCCAAAAAATAGGACATAATATTGCTAGCCCAGCCCAACCCTTTAAGGGCCGTGGGCCGGCCGGGCCAGCCCATGGGCTTTGAATCTCAATATTCATACCGACTATCGAGAGGGAGAGAGACCAAGGAGGAAGAGGAGAGGAATCGTTCGGTCAGCAGTGTCGGTCGGTCGACGGTGGTCGGAAAGGCGGAGGGGCATTGATCGGTGGAAAGGAGAAGGGGCTCGGAGGAGGAGGGGGATCGTCCGATCGGTGGTCGGAAAGGAAGAGGGGCGTCGATCGGCGGAAAGGAGGAGGGGAATCATCCGATCAGCAGCGTCGGTTGTCCGTCGGTCGGCGGCAGTCGGAAAGGAGGGACGTCGATCGACGGAAAGGAGGGGCCCAGAGGAGGAGGGGGATCATCTGGATTCGGAGGTTGGATAGAGGGACGTCCATCGGCAGAAGGGAGGAGGGGCCGGCGATGTGGGGTTTCATGGTCGGATTCGAAGGCCAGAGGCGGTGGCACTGACGAGGAGGAGGAGGGGGCGAAAGGGTTAAGGGAGAGGAACCGGCTGCTCGACGTCCTGCTGCTCGACGGAGGCGATCGTCCTGCTGACGAGGAGGAGGCGATCGTCCTACGGCGATGTGGGGACAGTGGGGCGGCAGCGGCGGCGGCCAACGATGTGGGGACAGCGGGGTGGCGGCGGCGGCCGATGATGTGGGCAGCGGTCGGGAGTCGAATTAAAACCCTTAGGTCCCAACCTCCCAATCCCAGAATCCAGATAGATTAAAATTTAGAATTGGAATAAACCTAATACTAATAGTAATAGAGTTTTTTTTTAAGATTTTTTTTTAATTTTCATAGCCCACCTGGGCTAGCCCAGCCCAATCCATATTAGCCCTTGGGCTGATGTGGGGCGGGCCAAACAGGCCTGGTTGTTATTTGGGCTACTCATATGGCAGCCCAACCCATCCCATTTACAGGGTTGGGCCGGGCCGATCCTGTGGGCCAAGCCAATTTTGACAGCCCTATGATACATTGATAATTGATAAATGATAAATTGATAATAAACAAAATGTAACATATCAAAAATCACATCATCTATAATACAAACAAGCAATTAAGCATTATAGCAAATTATAATAATATACTAAATCTAAATATCCAATCATTCATCCATGTAACCAACAAATTTTTAACATAGTAAATAATATAATTTAAATTATGACTTCGATTTTTGGTTTGATTTTCAGATTTTTTGATTTTTAACCAAACCGAATTGAAAACCAAAATTCTTGAAAATGAAAATCAAAAATCGAACCGAACTATATTCGATTCGATTTTGATTCAATTTTTTGTTTCGGTTAGGGCTGATTTTCGATCTAAAATCAAATTATGAACAGCCCTACACGTATACGGTTCTACAGGAATCTCATCAGATTACCACGATCAATAGCAGCGGAGATCATCAATCCGCACAAAGGTATGAAGATCCGATCTTCAGTTTATTTAAATCTGATTTTATTTTCAGTATCTTAAAAGCATGTGATCAATCCTGTTATATGTAGATTAAATCTACTTCATGCATGTTAGATAGATTAAAAGTATTTAATCTAGATTAGATTTTTATTCTGCTGTGTTTATGATTTTCAAAAGTTCAAAATCTGCATGCTCTGATTTCTACATGCATGTCCCTAGATGTGCGATATCCTTCAGATTGGGCTAGTTGCGTAAATGATAGAAAAGCACCATAAGTTATATTTTTTATCTTAGCTCCAGAGCTATCTCATGGATTTAAAAAAATAACAAAGTACAACATTGTTAAGCATAAAGACAAAGTATATTGCTGCAACGGCTGTAGCATGTCAAGGGGTATGGCTAAGAAGGATTTTGGGAGATCTAAAGTAGCAGCAAGATAAAACAGTGCTATTTTGTGACAACAAATCAACAATAGCTTTGTCCAAGAATCCAGTCCACCGAGGCAGATCCAAGCATACTGAGATCCGCCATCATTTTATTAGAGAACTTGTTGCCGAGGGAGAAATTGAACTATAATATTGCAGTGCTGATATACAACCTATAGGCATTCTTATGAAAGTAATACAAGAGAAGAAGTTCAAGAAATTCCAATCAAACATAGCTGGTCAAAATTTACCAAGTCAAAGTCAAGATTTTTTGTTAATTTGTTTCTATTTTTCTAAGATTAGGATTAGCATGAATGATATTGTTAAGTAATATTAGAAATCTATGTCAATATGTCAAGCGTGTGTGCTTGTGTTTGCATCTATTTAGGAGGAAGTAGTTTAATGTGTGTCTCAAGTAAGGCAGAGTTGTGATGTTTTTTTTTTTGTATCAGTTTTTACTGCAAGTGCAGGTTAATAAGAAAATTCTATTCATCAAATTTTTTTGTTCACTTGTAATTTTACAAAGCACGTAGACTTATGATGAATTTTATATAGTCATGTCTCTATTAGTCTAGCAGTGCAAGGTGTGCGTGTGCGTGCAAGGTGTGTGTGTGTCTTTCTCTCTTAAAGAATTTGAAGCTTGACGGTGAAATACATATATTCATGTTTCCATTTCCATGTATTTATTTCAATTGAGGATTCACCATCCAGGGCCTCAATCATGGCTTAGCTAGAAGGTATTATAAGACTTTCTTGGTCATATATATATAAGTATTCAAAATCAATCTAGTACACAATCAATGTACGATTAAACATATGCGCGATCCTTACATGCTTTTTCTATTAATTAAGCTCTAGCATTCTCATCAGGCTAAAAGTCCCAATACATTCAAATCCAATAGCAAGTACCATAAATTGAATCGCAAATGAGTTGTGTTGCAGTATCTCATGGTCTACATGGCTATAAGCTAGGTTCATTCTAATATCGTTCATCATAACTCAAAATCTTAACTAAAATGACTAATCAAAAGATATTATTTGGATTCATTGGCTCTATATAAATGCTTAAGATTTATCTAGTACATAAGTGATATGAGAATAAATATTCACCTTTATAGATCCTCATATATATCATGCATCGACTCAATGGCACCCCTTAGAGATCTGGAAGAAAATAGCTCTAAAATCACATAAAAATATGCTTTCAGCATCATGTGTCAGTGATTATCCTATTAATATAGCCCAGAACTAGCTTCTAGCTATAACATTACTGTAAATCAATAGGCATGCACCAATAATCACTTTACTGGAGGCCTGGAAAGAAACTGGATCCAGAACTAATATGATCATAGTTAGATTAAAAGTAATATCATAATTGATTAAATAAACATATTTATCGATATAATAAAATTCAGTTCATACTAAAGTAAAATGTGTCATGCTTAAACTAATATTTTAAAATTATTTTATATAGAGAATACATGATATTTAATTTAAACATAAACATATGCCTAAATAATATCCATAATTTAGTTTCAAATAATATAAATAACAATTAAGTGACATAAAATTATACATCAAATCACATATATGATAAAAACACTAGAGGTAGAGGTAACTTATTCGCAAAATGCCAAAAATCTCTTCAACCATACAAGTTACGCATGATTAGAGCTGGAAATGGGCTTGTGTGGGGCTGATTTCAGGCCAAACTATGGGCCAGGCCCAAAGAACAACAGGTAAGGTTTGGACTTAAATATAAGGCTTTTTTTGGTGGGGATTGGGTGGGTGCGGGCTAGCTTGGGTATAACATTTGTCCGTTCCGAGCACGGCTTGAGTCTGGGCCCAAATTTAGGCTTGATCCCAAGCTCAAATTTAGGCCCAAGCCTGAGCACTTAGTCTCTAAGTCAAATTTAACACTTAATGAGACTCTGATCATTTTGTTTTGGTGAAAAACTTTAAGATTGTAAATCAGATGTTGTGACCTATTGATTCTTTTTCATTACTCTTTTCAGATTTCCAACATAGCATATAACTTGTAATTGTGCATGCGGGCCAACCTAGGTTTTGGCCCAATGGGTAATTTGGTTTGGTCCAATCGAGTTTGGTTTGGACTCAGGTCTAGATTTTTCAACAAAAAAAAATCACGCCTAAGCCTAATATGAAGCCCATAAAATATTTCGAGCTGAGTTTGAGTAAAGGTATGGCCCAGCCCAACTCAGTTTCAGCCCTATGCATGATCTAAATACAACATAAAATATTTGGTAGATCTAGATAGAACATATTATAATTATATTTTCTTCTAAAATAAATACAAATATTATTTTAAAATCTTGAATATTTCTAAGTCTATAGGCCCATCTAGAGGTACTTGAACAAAAATTCTTCTAGATCAGGGATTGTGACTCCTGATTTACCAATCGGTGACCAAAACCTAGGTACACATCTTAAGCCCAAATCTAACCTCTCGATTGCCTACAATTCCCTCATCTAAGGTCACTGGGATTTGTTATTCATGATCTCTATGGTGCAGCTGCAGTTTAGGGGCTCCACTTTCAGTTTCACAGATGCTCGATGAGCATGAGAGAGAGAAAGAGATAGGGGAAAGGAGAGAGAAAGGGAATGGAAGGAATGAAAGTGTGAAAGGTTGGCTGGAGGGAGGATGGCTTAACCATCTTTGGGGAACATCAAAAGAGTGAGAGAAAGCTTGCCAGTGGTTGAGCTTTTGGCCACTACTTGCAGCATGGCCATCGGCCATCAAGGTGGAAAAAGGGCCAGTTAGGGTCTTGGTTGTGAAATTGGGATGACCGTATGCCATCCTCCCTATGGTCAAACAAGAAAGGGAGACAAAAAGAGAATGAGGGAGAGAAGAGAGAAGACTTACTAGTTGCGAGCCTGGGAGGTGGCGACGAAGTAGTGATCTTGGTTGCAGAGCAAGAAGTAGGAGCCATAAATTTCTCAACCGCATCATGCAAGATTACTCTTTGATACTAATAATACTACTAAAAACATGAGTAACATGGTGAGGATTTCAGCTTCATCATACAAATTATAGATCAAGAAATCAATTCAAGTTCGCTTATGTTCTCCTTTTGTTTCAATTTGCAGCTCTTAATCAAGAGAAGTTGGCTCATCTCCATCCTTTCAATCACATCATGCTTCCATGTTTTTAATTTAGCTTCCATAATATTTGGAACATTAGTAAAATAATTGCAGGTTAGAAGCATCATGACCTATATTCACCTCGTCCTCCAATCGCTTGCCTCCTTCCACCTATGCCTCCGTCTCTGCTATCTCACCTGGATCTCCTCTCACTCCTCAGTATTGCAGTCCATTCATGATGTATCTCATGTATCCTCTATTAGATAAACGTTGGCTGCTACATGCCTAGCATTTACCATGGGAAAGCATTACAAATGGATTTCCAGCTTTGACTTACAAAATATTTTTTTATTTTTGTTGTAAAAATAAAAAGTATATTGACTACCAAATAAGTTTTGTTGTCAGAATTTAGAATAAAATGGATTATTTTTTTAGAAAATGACAATAATGCCAATATAGCCTTGCTTTTAACCAATTTTACAAACGTTATATTTATCCATTGATAAGTCTACCTATACTATCACATATACAAACTCTTCTGATGTTCCATTCATGGCATCCTTCTGGTCATCCGTGTTTCTCCATCATGCTTTTTCCCATCTCATACTTTTCATCCCCTCTAATATTTTATATTTTAACTTCAAGATCAAATATTCAAGTCCTTTTTCTAGCATTTTAAGTTATTTTTGGTATTCAAATATTATTTATTTATACAAAAATAATTTAATTAACATAATTTTTTGTAGAAATAAAAATGAAATATAAAATTTGAGTTATTTTAGTATTTATATATTATTTATTTATATAAACTTTCTTTAGAGAACTAGAGATAAATCTACAACTCTATTTTCAACTTAAAAGTAGCTCCTCAAATAAGTTTTATATAAAAGTATCCATCCATTCCAAATATAAGTTAAAAGCAATTATCCATTTTGACTGAAATCATCCTTATACCGTTATACCCTTATACCTTTTAAAATATTGCAGTATTACATCATCATAGTGCAGTATTTCTTTACAATAAAATAATATTACATTATATTAGTGTAGTGTTCCTTTATAATAATGCAGTGTTGCTTTATTGTATTATATTAATGTAGTATTCCTTTATAATAAGGTAATATTACATTATATTAGTGTAGTATTCTTTTATAATAATATAGTGTTGCTTTATGGTATTATATTAGTATAGTATTCCTTTATAATAAGATAGTATTATATTATCATAATGTAGTATTTTTTTTATAGTATTATTTATAACAATGCAATATTGCTTCGTAATAGTATAGTATAATTTATAATAATGTAGTATTATTTATAATACTATAGTATTATTTTATTATAGTGCAGTATTATTTTATAATAGTATAGTATTACTTTATAATAATATAGTGTTGCTTTATAACTATAAGAGTAATTAGATCATTTTATTTTATTTGGGGAGTTGCTTTTAAGTTATATTTCAAGCGAAAAAGATTTTTTACTTAAAACTTAAAGTTGCATTTGGTGCATTGCCAGGCAGTGGTAATCTGGATTAACTACAATCTGGATAGATCACCAGTAATATTGATTATTGTGTAATATTGCAGTAAAATTACTGAGAATCTTGATTGACATATTTGGTATGACAATCAGATCACTGGTAATATAATATCAAAATTTTAAAATATCTTTAAATCAAATTTATTAAAAATCACATCTCATGCACAAAATTTTAATTTTTAGAATAAAAAATAAAATATATTATATATTATAATATATAATATATAATATATTATATTATATTTTATTTTATTTTTCCTTCCTCCTTCCTGCGCATGCAACAACCCCCAACCCTCGGCCGCTCTGCCCTCGGCCCCTCGACCGTCCGCCCCGACCCCGACAGTCACATCTCCGGTACCGCCCTTGGCTCTTTGATCGTCCGCGCCACCCCCTTCACCATCCCTTGGGCCCTAGCGAACCCGCACCTCATGCTCTCCGCAGCCTCCATTATTTATTATCAAAATAGAAGATTTGGTGACTATTATTATTATTATTATAAAAAATTGAAAAAATTATTATTTTAATAATAATTATTATTATTATTTATTTATTTTTCTCTCTTCCCTCTCCTTCCCCACACGCCATACCCCTCCGCACACCCTACCCCCACGGCACCTTGCCTGTTGCGCCTTCGGCACCACCCCCCAACCGTCCGTGCCTCCTCCCTCCTGCACTGCCTCCTGACCTCCCGGCGAACTTGCACCTCGCACCCCTTGCGGTCACCTCCATTATTGCGAGCAAGAGCCACCTGAAGCGGGGCTCGACACAAGGGTAAGGCGGCCGAATTCCGCCGTCGCCCCTCATCGAGCAATCGCATTCGGTACCGCTCCGCACTCTGCCATTTTCTATCCCAGCCATAGCACCTCCATTGCCAACTTCTCCACCAACCCACCCACTACGTCCCCCTCCTCCACCATCAGGGCAATCGCCACCGCAAACCAATTTATTGCGGTCTGACCACCCCAATTAGCTCATCGAGGCTGGTGGCGGTGCCGAGGCGAACGTTGTCGTTGAGGAGGCGATCAGTGAGGAAGCGAATGAGCTCGTATTTGTGGGAGACGATGGGGATGTGGGAGATGGTGGAGAGGACATGGGCAAGGATGCGGTCGGCTGTGGTTGAGGAGGAGGGTAGGTGGGAGAGCAAGAAGAGGAGGAAGAAAAGGATAGCATGCAGGAAGAGGAGGAGGAAGCAGCGGAAGAGATTGAGGAGGAGGCCATGGGGGAGAAAAATGACGAAGAAGGATGATTTCCTCTAAATATTTCATGCCAGATTACCAAATATTTGGTAATCTGGATAACCACCTTTTTTTCTTAGATAATTCGTATTATCTTCCGAGAGATAATTTGAATTGTCTTGGCAATCCAGATTATTCATTCAAAGAACGCACCAAATACAGTAATCCGATGGAGTCCTTTTAAATTATCAACAATCTGGATAGATTGCCAGCTACCAAATGCAATCTAAATGGATAGCTATTTTTAAATTAACTTAATTAAATATTTTTTATTAATTTTTTAAATTGAAACGAAATAACTCATTGATTTTAACGTGCCACATTCTAGTTTGTTTATGAACACCACGTGTGGAAACGGCATTTTTTTTTCCTCGACGTGTCAACCCTTCGCATCTTCAGTACGACTATTCCCAAACCCTGCACGTTGGGCAGCTGTAGAAATCCACAGTCTCCCATCGCCGTCGGCTGCCGTGACACCCAATAACCCTGCTGCCATCTTGCACGCCATCGCCGACGTCTACGAACTTTCCATACCTTAAAATCCTCCAAAGAATCTAAACCCATTCTCCAATTCGACGGTCGTGATCTACAGTATGCCGTGTACGATACAAACACAACAGCGAGAAGCAATGGCTGAACGGCATGGATCGTAAAACACCCTGAATCTCAAACTAGAAGCTACCACGTACCCAAGAAAAAACAAACAACAAAAGGAGGAGACGGGGGAATTGTCGTCACCTACGCGGCGAACGTTATCGACATCGCCGCCCATTTTGGTCTCTTTTGGTTGCGGTGCCCTTCTCCGATTCGCCTCGTTCGCTTCCTCTCCGACCCCAGCGCCTCCTTTCCCTGTTCCACGAATTTTAGAAATTAATCAGTAATCTTCTTGCTTGATTTTGCGACTATGTACCAATAGTCGTGGGAATTAATGTGTGATTCGCTTCCAGAAGAGGTAAATTTAATTTGCTTTCCATTTTCGTTTCGATTTTTCTGGGATTATCTCCGTGATGTGGAGTGTTTGAGAGTTGTAATTATCTGATGTTAATATTTTTGGTCGAATGGAACGGGTTTGATGGATTTTTTGTCTAGGGTTCTTCTTCTGGGTTTTGATTATTGAGAAATTAAAGGATGGATTGATCTTAGAAAGCTATGCTTTGTCGCCCAACACAAACTCTGGATCTTGTATGATATTATACGAGGAGGAAAAAATTTAACCAAAATAGCATGGGTAATAATCGGGACGAAAACAAAGTGATTTTTTTTTGAAATAATCGGACAAGACTTGAGTAAAAGAAGTTACTTTTGCTAGTTCGTGCAGAAATGGCAAAAATTTTCTTTTCTTTTGTGGTCAAATACTGAGCTGTTAGAAGCTATTATATGGGCTTTATATTTAAAAATGGTTTCACTAGAAAAGTCACTGGAGAAATGCTATTTCTGTGTCTTATTATATATATATATATATATATAAACAAATGTTAGACAAAATTATTATCAAGCAAATTGGGTCACTGGTTAGAACAGAAGCTATGCAAAATAGTAATGTTTCAAAAATTTCTTTGAGAATATATAGCTTTTTCATAATCTGCTGGTTTTGTTAGAATTTTACATGGATTACTCAAGGAAACAATTTTTTCTTCTTATATTCAGTCTGGTTATGTAGAAAGGATTTGCAGTGCTTGTTTGTTTTAAATGATGTTTTAATTAATGCAACTAACATATGAGTTATATACTTTTTACTAACAGGTTTCAAGGTCTTGTGGTGTCCGTGATGCATATATTTTAGCCTCTTAATTCGCACTAATAGAAACTTGCGACTATTATTTGAAAATTTTGGCAAGAGGACAACTTCTTGCTGCCAACATATTGGCTATTTCATTTCTTTGTTCTCTAGATCATGGCTATTGGAGCATCCTTGCAGTTGTTCTATGAGTTTGGTGTCATCAAAAGATTTGGACAGGCTAACCAATTTAAGGTACATTATAGTTGTATCAGTGTAATAGCTTAATAAACATTTTGTGTTTCTGTAATTTTTTGACTTTGGTTATGATTTTTCAGTGTTCAGAAATGAGGAGTTGGCGCCATTTACCAAGTGTTTCCTTTTCCTCCCGTGCTTCAGTATGGTTCTATTCCTTTTATATTTTCTCATTATCTCATGTCTTTTCTTTATAAGCATGATTTGATCCTTTTGCTGTCCTCAATAATTTTTTTTTTGGGTACAGTCCACAATTCTTGATTTGAGGATGCTTCTTGTATTTCAATATGGCCTCTAATATATTGTTTATTAAAATTCAACAATGGTTATATTATATTCTGATTGATTGCCCTTTTGATCTGAAGTGAAGTATATCACAATTTGAATGCAGAAGTATATAGCAGCTTCTTTCTTTTCTCCAAATAGTTTTATGCTTTCAATAAATTTCAGACCTTCTAAGATTGTTCTTCCTTTCTTAAAAATGAAATCCTGCAAGGAAAGGATTATCTTCTATGTGTTTGATGTACGTACTTAATTATTTCCATTTGTTGTGGCTTCTCCATGTTCTGGTTTTACCTCTGAAGCCTTGAAGTTGTCAGCTTTTCTTTTCCGTTCTTTTGGTTCAGAATGTTATAAATTCTTGGTTTTGGTGAAACACATTGGGTACTTCATTCTAAGTGACCATGACTTGTGAAGAGAAAATATTTTACAAATTTATTACCTGTCTTCCTGCTCCATCAAGCAATTTTTTTTTTTGGCAGCGACAGGATGTTTGGAGTCTCCATGTTTCAGACAGGATATACAAGCCAATGTTCACTCTTCCATGTGAATACAATATTTTCATGTGCCGATCTTTTGCCATACCAAGCTCTGCAAATGGCATCCCTCTTCTGAAAAGTACCACCTTGGCTTTGACAAGGTACCTTTTTCCTCCTCTGAAAATTAGATACGAGATATGGATGATTGAGCATGTCACTTATATTTAATAATTGTCTGTGCATTATATCATATTTATCTATATTTTAGATACTTTGTACTTATTGTCTGCTAATACATCTATTTTGTCATCTTATTTATGTTAATGGCCTTTTGTCATGCAGCAAAATGAGGTGCAGTTCTTAATTGATTATGATATTGTGGAGAAAACAATAAGCTTAATATTAAAAACAATATGAACGGAATGAGAGAGTGACAAAAAAAAAAAGAGTTTTCTACTGCAAGATTGCATGGCCATATAGTAGATGCGCTATTTGAATGACTACTTAGCTGGCTCATACACATTTCTGTTACCTTTTGCACATGCCTTGCATTAGCTGGCTTATACACATTGCTGTTACCTTTTGCACATGCCTTGTGTCTACCGCACATCCACCAACATGTGACTTTTATATGTTGAAACTTGGCACAATAACTGTTGATTCTGCCTCCCATGCTGGTAGGACTAGATTCTTGATGCAATTGTTTGGGTGTGAAGTTCTAAATTTATCTATCCAGTTATTTTTTGGGAGCAATGGGTTTGTGATAACTGATAAGGATGAGGCTGGATGTGGTGGAGTTTGAAACATGCATTTATGTTTTGCTTTTAGGAAGTTATACTTTGAAGTGATTTGAAGGATAGCTTATATGTTCTCTCAGATCTGGAGAAGCTTCCTGCTTCCATGACTTTTAGATGTCTAGATCATGACCTGTGTGCATCAATGTTTGATCATTTGCTTGTACTTTAGCATAAGAAACACATTAGAGCTGATATATTAAGGTATATCTATTGTCTACGGTCACATAATGCATCTGTTACATGAGTCCTGAAGTTAATTCTCATGATTTTGATTTCTGATTAATGTTTGCAGATCAGATATGTCTACAGTTTGCTATGATCACTTATTTGATTGCTTGGTTCCATGTGTGAATATTTTTGTATATAATTTGGCCTGAATTTATCATATAGGTCATACAAGGCACTGCTCGCAAGCCCTTTTCCTATCCAACTAGTGCCAGCAGTTGGAATAATTGTTTTTGCTGTCTGGGGTCTTGGACCATTCATGTATTCCATCAGAAGCTTGTTTCACGTATGCTCTTTATACATAAGTCTATGCATTCATGAATTTCATAGCTCTCTTTCACTTTTATCAGTTAAGCAATATGATAAATTTCTTTGCAATGCTCTCCTCTAGAATGACCATAACTGGAAAAAGAGTAAGACGTATCATGTTTCTACCTCATATCTTCAACCACTTCTGCTTTGGACTGCGGCAACACTCATATGCAGGTATCACAATCTCAAACTTTGTCTTTATATAGAACTATTTGTATAAGTAGCATGGTATGATTCGTTATGAATCTCCTCATATTTCAACAGGGTACTTGATCCAGTTGTTCTCCCATCAGAAGCAAGCCAGGCAGTAAAGCAACGTCTTTTGTGCTTTGTGAGATCTTTATCTGCTGTGCTGGCTTTTGCGTATTGTCTATCAAAGTAGGTTATTGTTGTATTGATCTTTTTTCATAATGATTCTTGTTGAATATGGATAGTATATAACTGTATCTTTTACGTACTCATGCTGTAAACCCATGTATACATCAAGTGCAGGCCTGATGCAATGGCATCCATCTGAATCATTCCCATGTAATGGGACTTATTTATTTATTGCAACATTCTGAGCCACACTTTTTTAGCTCACCAGGTTACTATGATGGATACACCATTAGAAACTCGCTGATGTTGCAGATATTTAAGAGTCTCTCAAGTATTTTCTACTGTTATCCTTTTTCCATCTGTGCCACTTCTGATACTTATTGTCCTATTCAGTTGTGGACTTTAAACCTTTCATGCTTTTGTCCCAAAATATCCTTTTCCACTCAAATGCATACAGCCCATGGATTCCTTGCGTTGTTACTACAAACTGATGCTAGTTCTTCAAGTCTCATTGATGAAACTTTTTGCACACCAAACTTGAATATCCTATTCGTTATATTGTTGTTACTCCATTGTTTTGTTTCGTATCTCGAGTACAAAAGTACATTGTCACATGCTTGTGTGTTTGCCATGTAAAGCTTCTTTTATAGACTTAATTTGGGCTTGATTAAGGTACTTGCTTGCTTGTCAAACACGGGCAAGTGATTTATAGGATCGGAAAATACTTATAACTGTTTAATTATGTGGTCTGACTAAATTCGAATGTCAATTATATTAAATATATCCCTTTAAGTCTATGTAATCGAGTGTATTAAATCTATCTGCTGAGGATGGGGAAAGGAATGAGATAGAAGGCACAAAAAGTTGGAAGAACCTAACATGAGGGGCGTGAAACATGAAGAAAATGGCATGTCAATTGTCAACCAGATAGTCACAGGAAAGAACCAACTTATTCTTTTGTCAATTTGATTAAAAATTCCTTGACCTGATGACTTTCCATCTTTATTCTTAAAATTTCTGAGGGGAAGGAGTTTTCAAATCTATATATATGTAGCATTCTTCATTATTCATCAGAACATAATCAAAGATACAAATGCTGCAACTCTCATCATCCTTAATCTCATTGGTGTGCATGATTGTGTCTTCATGAGGAGCACAATCATCACCCAAGAAATGCATCTTAAATTCTCATAAACTCCTAAGTTTCCATTCGGATACCATTCAGATTGGAGCTAGTGCAAATATGTGATGCTGGAGGAAATCCGTATCCATCCTCAAATGATAAATAAAAGGAATTATTTTAACCATTTCCTGAGTATGTTTTTTCATACTCCAGTTTTGAGTCAGATTGCTCACAATTGTATGTTGGTCGCATCACCAGAGACCTCGGAGAGATCTCTGGCAACCCTTATCATCTTTGGTTGATCACCTTTCCTGAGTAAACATCTCAATGATGAGTTTGGGTGCCTATTCTTCTAGGTGAATTGCTCCATTCTCCTTTGACCCACCTGTAGTCGGTTTCTTTCTTGACCATCATGAAGTTGCCATGTCTACCTTATTTCTTTGCAAGAAAAGCAGTCAGTTGAAAGATAAATGTGGCCAAATGCCTGTCTAGATTTCATACAAAAAATGATGAGCATGAATAGGCAGAACATGAAAAAAGATGACTTGCAAGAACATAGAGGAAAAATAAAAAGTTCCTTCAATATGAGGTGATTTCTTTATTGTTCAATAGTAGTGTTATCATGCAAGTCATAGTTTAATTCTTTTGAGAGCTTGGTGTCAATATGTACGGTCCTGTAGTTACTATCAAATGAGTACATTTTTCGGAGGTCAAGAGGAGCATATAGTGGTTAAAGGTTCTAAGGTGATTTGTGTTAGTGGGTTTGTTATGCTCCATGCTAGCCATGAGCGTGCATCTCAGGAGGCTAAGAGGGGCATGTCTAACTTATTTTATGCAAGCATCAAGAAACATGCATGTAACAAGTAATTTATTATTATTTTTTATTGGAAAACTGTTTCAATCAACCTTTGGTGTTATGCGACTCATTGTCAATATTTTCATTTTCTTCTCTTTGATTTATAGCCCCGTATGTTGCTGATATAGCATATGAACAGTGCTTAGTACTCAACACTGTTGTTTCCTGTGCAGCTTAATTCAGCAAACGCAGAAATTCTTTATGGAGAGACGTGGTTCTGATGATGCAAGAATGTATGTTTTGCAATGCAAATTTCTTCTGTTCTTCTATCGAACACATACTATTTTTTATTTTTTATTTTGATATGTGTGTTTGGTGGGGAAGGACAGGGGGTACATTAGCTTCATACAGTTTGGCTACTTTATGTCCTATAATGGATTGAGAGAAAAGTCAAGCAATCTATCTAATATTCAATTGTTTTCTGTCTTAAGGTTCATAAATTTGTTGTACAGGTTGATTTTGGATGCAATTATCACAACAAGATTTTTTTTTCTCCTTGAATAATCTTCTAGTAATTAATCTTTGCTCCTTAAAGGGAGTGCTAGTTTCATAGTTCTGTCCATGAGAGGGCCAAATCTACAATTATGGATAATGTTAAAGCATAATGCATTTCAAATTGATCAAATATCTTATTGTATTGGTTCTCATGCTGCTAATAGATGATCTTAAGAAAGGTCCATTATATCTTTCCCCAAATTGTGCCCTTTTTGATGTACCCAACTTTTTCATACATTGATGGCACTGTTTCTTTCTTTTGTGTTTTCTTAATTATCTCATTTATTGCAGATGGGTTTCCAATTTGCTGGTAAAGCTGTGTACACTGCAGTTTGGGTTGCTGCATTTCTTTATTCATGGAGTTGCTGGGTTTTCTACCCAGAAATGGATCACTGCAGGAGGCTTCGGAACAGTCCTGCTGACTCTCGCTGGTCGTGAGGTATTGCTGGATTTGAGTTTCTAACTGAAAGCTATTAAATGACAAGTAATTTGATTTCATCGCTTAGGAAAAGTGTCATATTACTGTGTTGTCTTCTGCCCTTGGAGGTGTTGGTCTCAACCTTTGTGCTGACAAGGTTGATGAATTGTATTTCTTGTAGATATTCACAAACTTCCTTTCAAGCATGATGATCCATGCAACACGTCCTTTGTTGTGAATGAATGGATTCAGACTAAGATCGAAGGCTGTGAGGTTTCTGGTTCTGTTGAGGTTAGTTTTAAGATCTCAGTTCGCAACTAGGATGCTGTTAATTATGATGGTTGTTGGTGATCTTAGCTTTTGAGTCCTGTCTGAAAGAACGAAAAGATACTATTTTTGCTTCCTAACATCAGTTATGAATTCACTCTTATATATATATATCACCAATTCATCATCTGTATTTTTTTTTTTTAATTTCCTGTCTTGGATAAATGAAGTGTGTATCTATAATAATTGGTGATATATATATATATATATATCAAGTCATCATCTGACTTTTTTTTTCCTGTCTTGGATAAATGAAGTGTGTATCTATAATAATTGGTGCTAATTGCCATTTATTCCTTTATGTATTATTATGTCCAATCTTATGCAGCTAGTAATGAAACTTTATTGCCCATTCAGCATGTAGGTTGGTGGTCTCCAACAATTATAAGAGGTGAGGATCGTGAAGCAGTCCATATTCCTAACCACAAATTCACAGTAAATGTTGTGAGAAATCTCAGCCAGAAGACTCATTGGCGTATTAAGACCCATCTTGCCATCAGCCACTTGGATGTCAATAAAATTAATGTGAGGACAGTTCTACTGATCATGCATCACAGCAGACTTCTTGTTTCATTTATATTTTTGGCTTCATTTCGTTCCTCCCTCTTTCTCTCAAAGTTGAAACCTTGACATTCTTTTCTGGAGTAGAATATAGTGGCAGATATGCGGAAAGTCTTGGCAAAAAATCCTCAAATAGAACAGCAGAGGTTGCATAGAAGAGTGTTTCTGGAAAATATCAACCCTGAAAATCAAGCTCTTTTGGTAAACACACTTTTAAAGCTCTCAAATTTTATCTCTTTACTACATTCTGTGAGTAAACTATAATGGTGCTCTGGAGCTTTGTTTACCATAATAGGTGTGTATGTCTCAGTTTGCAAGTGTGGCATTTGGGTATAAAAGAAATAAGTGAACTTTATATTGGTAATGTAAATACTATTGCTTGAATTGAATTGATAGATGAAATGGTAAGGAATTGTGTTTGCCAAGCTTTATATGCATGAAATATTAAATTTATTTAGGTGTTCTAAGCTCTCACAACGTGTGGACTGTCTGTAACTCTGCATGTCCATATTGCAAGGCAGTCCTATCACATCTTGCCAATCAAGATTTATGAACATCACTCACATCTTTTATGGAGTCTCATCTTATCGTGTATCAATGTCAAAAACATAACCAGTCTCTCCTATTGTGGAATTCATGTCCAAACATTTCAAACTTTTTCTTGTCACAGTGGTTATTTCTTGCTATCATTAAAAATTCTGTGAACTAGGAAGGCAAGTATAATTTGTAAAGCATGCTACTGTCTACATGGTTGAGCTATCTTTGAGCAATCATTCTTGTATTTTTGTTATCAGATAACAGCACATTAGGGCAGAAAGAGAAAAATTGCCTTTCCCATTCAAACACAGGCCATATTTTTGAAAATTCTACAGAAATTTCTTTGCATGCAGCATGGTAGTCCCTGCCTATGCTTTTCAGTACCGGATTGTACAGGCCTCTACCGGGCATATGAGTTGATACTAGTAGGGATCCATTACGTGGTATGCACCTTCTACTGATGTGAGTACCAGGAACTGGACTGTACCAACACTTTACCAATTGACTACTGGTACGAATGCCAAAACTGGTATTGGGAACCTGGGTCCTTAACCCTTAAATTTGCTGTGAACAAAAAAGTTTCATGATAATATGTAAGCTAGCATGCTTTCTATATGCCCAGAAATGCTGCTTTGTGGAATTTTGATTTTTGAGGTACATGCAACTTTTGTTACCCAAGTCAGTCTAGCAATGGCATGCGACATATTTCCCTAGTCTGTGGCTAAAGTTGTCTCCCAAGGAATATTTGTATCATAAATTAACTTGAAAAAATATACAGTAAAGGATTTTAAAGTTTCAATGCTATTCTCCTAAGAACCAAATTTGCTAAGCCCTACATCCCCCTTTCCAAAGTTTGAAGTAGGTTGACTGGGTATTTTCTAGGCAAATCAAAGAGATATATTGTTGCCCTAAAGTTAAAAAATGAGTTCGTTCTCCGCATCCACCATAGCTAAATATACAGAAAGGAACAGAATTATCCATGCTTAAACATTTAATGCTTGTCAAGTTTTTGGTGAGTCACAACTTTAATGTTCAAGTACTGACACTTTGAACTGGCTATCACACTGCAATCACAAGATGTGATTTGGTTGATCTTGCTTCTAATGGTCAACTGAAATTTTATCTCGAATCGAAGAAAAAGAACTTATCTACATGGCTGTGTAGATGGCTTTGACCACTACTGGATGTGCGCCTAGTACCTGTTCTTGTGCAGGCCCACATGACAGTCTTGCAATTTGGCCCTAAATGAGAATTTGAGACATGCTGACTGCATGTCTAAGAAGCTGTTTAAGTCTGACGTTCCTCAGAAGACAATATTACTGCTTTAGGATGCGTGTAATGAAGAATTTAATGCATGTTATAAATGAAGATTTTGTAAAAGATACAAGTGGAGAGACAACCTGAGTGTTTGGGACATGGATTTAAGTATATGATGTTAGATACTCAAAATGAAGGCTTTAAATAGAAGTTAAAGTTCAATAGGCTGTGCATAAGAATACCTATATAATTTTAAATTAATACTTGACATGTGATGCTTGTTGGCAATCTATAAGATTTAAGCGATTTTTATCTGAAATACATGATCTATTAATTTGAAGGTTAAAGGGCTAAGCTTTAATCTTCAACTTGTGTGGATGCCACCTCGAATGTGCACCACTGTATGTGTGTGCGCGCGCATTAGAGAGAGAGAGAGAGAGAGAGAGAGAGAGGTAG
>KE504792.1:802500-819236 GCA_000441515.1 Elaeis oleifera | reverse complement strand
GAGAGAGAGAGAGAGAGAGAGAGAGAGAGGTTATGGGATCAGAATGGTGATGAAAGGAATAGAGGGGTGTGGGGGTTTCTGACACAAGATTGGGGTGGTGGTGTTAGGGGGAAAGAAGGTTTTTGGATGGATTTTGATTGGAAGAGGGAGCAATGGGCGTCAATTGTTGGGGATGGGAGGCTAGCATAGAGACAAGAATAATATGTAAATATGGATACCTGTGATTTATCTATAATAAAATAGCATATTGTTAGTTCTTTCAAATAGAATTTCGCTTGACTGATCCATAGACAGATAGACTCTAACTTGCTCTGTTTAATATAGCTTACATGTGGTAGTCTGTATGCTCAAAATGGTATAGCTGCCAATCCTGTATTAAAACCATAATTCTTTGTTTTGGCAAGATAGGGTTAAGTGTCATGCCTTCAAGAGGCTGATATTTTCTCGTGTCTAACGGGTAGTTAAGAATCATTGACCTCAAAATTATGGACAGATACAAGAGCAAACAAATTGACATAAAGTAAAAGAGATCTCTGACTCTACACTTACTAAAAGAAGCTAAAGGTGATCTTCGGGAAGGTCAAATCCATATTCATATGTATGCACTCAACTCTTATAATGGTAGTATTTGTCATCAAGTCCATGTATAATTAATAAGACTGGAAGATTACAAAAGATGTTATATAGCAAACACCTATAAAGAAGAAATACTGCTTCCAAGTCTTTTGCTGACAGTCTTGAATGCATTCGTTATATCGATGATACAAACAAGATGACAAATAAGATGTTCTTTATGATAATTTAGATTCTCATTGTGCACGGATATTTCTTCTTTGTTGTTGATACTGCTTATATTTCTTGTGAAGTTCCTTTCCAGTTGCATACAAACTTCAATGCATAGCATAATGTAGAATATTCCAATATTTCAATCAAAAATCCATGTGCAAGAAAGTAAATCATGCCATTCTGATGCTAACCATGAACATCACATGCAACATTGACATTTTAGATTACATGAAAGTACATTTTACATTTAAATCTAGTTAAAATATATTGAACAAAACAAATCTAACTCTGTAAGCTATAAACCTCTCAAATATGGATAAATTATTCTTATTTTACTATTGAGTTCAATAACAACAAAAGTTCCTTCCCAATCTATTGCCTAATTACAATCATAATTTTCATCATAGTGCATTTGTATCTATCTATGCTCTATATATAAAAGCATGGTTAAAATCTGTCCAGAAGTGATCGTGGCCTTTGAATCAACTAAAGATACCTTGGCCATCTAACTACTTCTTAAATGTCTCCTAATATGACTAAAAATTTAAAAATCAAAGGAAATCATCTCTACATTAAGCAGCTTTCAGTCACTTTTTAAGCCAGAAAAAAAAGGAATTTTGCTGAGTGGCGTGAGATATCAATTGTAAATCTTTGAGGAGTCCTGTTAAATGAGTCTAGGATCATTAAATGTGATATTTGTGTGAAAAGTAATATTTTCCAAAGATTGGAAGAAAATCATGTTCAAGTTACATCTATGCTTTTAACATTTTTTTTATCCTAGAAACCATTGTAATTTCATTGAGAGCCATGAAAGATTGATTGCACATCGCAAAGAGTCCTTTACATAGGTCCAAGACCATCGAAAGCTGATATGTCTACAAAAGGTTTTATCTTCTAAAATGTTATCGGTACCACATTGACAAAGGTAGAACTGAACCATTTAAATCTATCTCCAAAGTGCAATTCTAACGTAACCAATAATGATATGTGTGATATAATAATGTAATATAATGGAGTAGATGAATCTTATGTAATGGTTATATGTTAGACAATTTTCATTTTCAGAACTATAATTCTAATATGAATGTCTCAAGCAATAGACTAATCTAGTTTGATGAATGGTTAAAATTGTACTAATGGTCAATTATATATATTCTCCTTCTACACGTGCATTTGGACATACACTTTTACTAATCTTATGCAATTTATTATTAATGTAATATTATAGAGTAGATTGACCTTATGCAATGTAATAATTTATATCAAATATTTTTTAAAATTTTCAAAACTGCAATTCTAATATGAATATTTCAAGCAATAGACTGATATAGTTGGATGAGTATTATAATTGATGTAATGATCACATAACTTTTGATCATATTTCTCCTACACATGCATTTGCACATGCACTGCCATTCTAATATGAATATTTCAAGCAATAGACTGATATAGTTGGATAAGTATTTATAGATGTAATGAACACATAACTTTTGATCATATTTCTCCTACACATGCATTTGCACATGCACTTTTACAAGTCACTATAAAGATATGTAGAACCATCTTTGAGTTGCATATCAGATGTTAGTTTGAGGATGTTTTTTTTTACAAATTTGGGCTTGAAGTTAAGCTTATTCCTGATCTTGTGCCTAAGGAAGTTCTGTTGCTCAAAAGATATAATTAAATGTTTAATATGTGTGTCATGCTATAAAATATTAGAATGTGTCTGTATCACAGCTTTCATTATGATGGATGACCTGATTATATTTATGTGTATATACTATAGATAATGGAAAAGCCTTGAGGCTGGCCTCAAGCCTGAAGCCTCTTTATCTATCTTTGTGGGTCCCAATATGATTAAGAAAAGAAATATCTAGTCATCTTATCTTGCTCTGATGGTTTCTTGAAACTGTAAACTAAGCTCCATATACCAAACCTCCCCACTTTCTGAATTTGCTGAATTATATACATACATACATATATATCTCTCACAGCCAATCTTGACTGTTTATGCATGCATGTGCATTTCATGTGCTCAGTTCTAGTAAATAATAAGTAGCACTAAAACCCGAGATTCCTTTATGTACTATACCTGTATGCATTGGTTTAATTATATTATATGCTTTTACTTCAGTGTTCATATCATTTATATTCTTTTGACTATGTTTCAGATTCTCATATCATGCTTTGTGAAGACGTCACATTTTGAAGAGTATCTTTGTGTCAAGGTAAGAAGATAATAATCTTTTCTGACTAATCTATTTAAACAATCAGCCTAACATTTTTTGCCCTTTTCCTTATAATGGCAAGCATAATTATTTCAACTGTTGCTGCATGAATAATAAGCATTTCATTTTAGTGGCTGGCTTATGTTTGACAAAAGGGATTTTCCCCAAGTAGTTCCAAGAAAGCTGCACTTGGGAGGTGGGGATCATTTCTTATGATGATTTATCTATATGGATTTTATATAGTGTTTTTTAGGCTAGCCAACATATTATGAAACAGGTGGATGAAGTAATGAAGTATGATACTTAAATATGGAGACACATTAGAAATGCGTATTCTGTTTGTTAAATGATGGATCACTAGAGTAGGTTCTATGCCATGTCTTAAAGGTAGGAACTTGTTTTTGTGCTTCTGGATGAAAAGTTCAATAAACCATATGCACATATATCCGAACTGTTGATTGAGACATAGCAGTGTACTAATGCTCCAGGATGTTGGAGGACTGATGGAATTCCAAGGTATGAAAGATGATCAATTTAGGGATAATTATAGCAAATACTAGACTCCTCAGGAGAGAATGCCTCAATGAAATTAAAGTAAAATTCCACCTTATGCTTGCATGTGCTGGCTTATAGCAATAGCTGAAACACGTAAGCTCCCCTCAGTTGTATGTAGGAACCAAAGAATAAGTAATATCTACCTTCCATTTTGGAAGTCTGCAGTATGAGGTCTAGGAGGAGGTACACTGATTGACTGATTATTTAATAGCAGTAGGAAGTAGATGATGATGATGATGAGGTTTTGGATTATTGAGCCACATGTCTTGTAAGATGTACGTTGAGCTGCAGAAGATATTGGCTCTGGATTAGAGATGGCCTCATTGGTCATCTCTTGCAAGTTGAATTCATAGGATGGTACGCCTCACCTCCTAGTTGCCTTCCCAGCTAGTCAGATGGTGAAAAGGTCAGCCAAAATGGTGAGAGAATGGAAAAGGAATAGCTCCATGTGTGAGGCAGTTAGCTTGAGAATTTGACTGGAAGCAGAAGTGTTCAGCCTCCTATAGGCCAGAATATTTTTATAACAAAAGCATTATAAACTGTAGGGTGAAGATAGAATAAAATGGAGGTTCAACAAAAGGCTCATGTAGATTGATTAAGATAAAACTAGTTTGGGAACAAATATAGTATTAAGTAGAAAAATGACACCTAGAAGTTACAAACTGAGAGAGAAGGTGATGAGGAAAGCCTTATGAATTATTAAAAGAAAAGGTAAATGCAACCCAAACAAACCAAATACTGAAAGCTGATAACCTAGATCATGTGAAGACTTTGAACATCCAATGGATGACATACATCTTGGAGTTTCCATTATGAGTATGTTAGGCAAAATCCTCGAGTGAGTTGTCTAGTGGTGAAGCTACCAGCCCTTCCTGCATAGAGTTCATTTGGTTGGGGATAATCTAGCATGAAAAATAAATCCCAAGTTAGATTATCATGTTTGGTGCAAAAAGAGGATGAGAGATGGTAAAACAAATGGTTCGTCCTGTGCCTATTTTATTGAGAAAGAGAGAAAGTAAAACAAGCACCATAAAGGGGGTGGTATTTCTTTTCTCACAACAGATTATCGAGTGGAAGTAAGCTAAAATTGTCATTGCTTGATAGAAATATCCTCACTTATATTATATTAAAATTATATTCATGATATTATGTAATTAATATTTTTATAAGTTATTTATTATAATTCATATAATAATTAATTTATTATAATTAATATGTTAAAATAGTAATAATGCTATTTATAAAAATATTATAATTAATACATTAATATTTTGTATATTAATGAATATATTTATAAAATTTGTAATATATATTTATGAAGATACCAAAAATATCTTAAAATTTACTTATGACAAGAAATATATATTTAACGTATCTGTAATTAATTTAAAAATATTTATTAATTTATATAAATATATTTCAGTATTCGAAATGGCACATATTGATAGCCTTCATGTAAATGGGCCATAAATGGCCAACAAATGGATTGAATTAAAAAAGAAAGGTCCTTGAATTGTTTATTAAAGGGCATTGTTGAGAATTTGCAATATTCTCATATAAAATTACCTCCGACAATACATAGTAATTTTTTCTGATATCATTTTTCCGAGTAATTTTTCCACCAACCAAACATGCTAAAATTTATTTTCCTCTGCGATTATTTTCATAGATAAATGATTCTAGAACTCATCAGATTACCCCATAATCTATCATACCCCAACCAAATGAACCCAAAGCTGCACATACTTGATATCATAATCAAGAAAACAAGATAGCATTTCTTTCCCTCTAATCTGTCACATTAATTACACAATCTACGTTAGAATTGAAAAGCCTATCTACATTTCTTTCTTTCTAATACACCTCTTTTACTTGTTCAGTTGTATCATGAATTAAAGAGCCTGACCAAGTATCCCATATCTACTTTTAGACAATCAGTATATCTACAGAACAACTTCATTTTACGCAATCACAGCCACCCATCTTAGATGGCTGATGCATCACATGCATTAGTTCTATTATATAGTAATACACAATAGACTTTAGTCCTCTCATGTAGCATCTGAGTACAATATAGGGCTAATTTGTGTTTATGCATGGGTTGTACATCAATGTATAAAACAATATCTCTCGTGAATTGAATCTCTTTCTAATTTAATTAATTAAAATGTTGTAGAACCTTGGAAACTTTGTTCTTTTGGTAACATACACTACCATTAACCATCTAGGTTTTATCAGTCCAAATATTAATAAATCTCAGGTTTGATCAATTAACTTGTCTTTATTTCCAGAATTGTAAACTTCCACCAGCTTAGAAAATGACATGATCTATAACGTAGACAAGACATGCAGAATAGAGGGCTGTGGATTTTATCTTGAACAGAGAGCTGTGGATTTTGTCTCGTCCATGTCACTTTCCATATTGTCTTACGGCTGATGCCCCTTGTTTGGTCGGTTTCCCTTTTAATGAATTTTTGGAAACACAGTACAGTAGCACTTTCTGTTGTTGTTATCGTCATTGTAATGTGCCTTTAGCCTCTGGAAATATCTTGTTGCTTCTTTTGCCATATTAGATTCCTTTATCAAGCTCAATTTGAATATGATACTAACAGAAGTGATGGGTTTTTTTGGAAACTGGGGAAAAAGGAAGCCATTTTGCTAGATCTCCTCAGAGTGATCAGTCATCACCGAGCCAGGCTTGCCACTCCAATTCGCACGGTGCAGAAATATACGGTGATGCAGATCTGGAGAACATTCCTTATTCTGAGACCATCTTTACTCGTTCTGCTACTGCCACCAACCGTCCATTCTTCTTATTGAGTCCTCACTAAGAGTCAATGGAGATGACAAAGCTAAATCCCATACAACAGCACGGACTAATGAAGAGCACAAATCAAAGCTGCCACTGCATCAGAGTCCAAGGTCACTCCATCTGACAATTCTGACAAGCAGCAAAAGAAGAAGGCAAACTCAGGAGACACTCGTTCAAAAAGTAATATGGCTGACCCTGCAACAGCACCACCATTGAGTTCACCACCGCTTGAAAGCTTGGATTTGGTAGGGTCTACCTCCAAAGCTGGTGAGAAGCCTACATCATCAGATGCTGTTGGTGAACAGGTGGATGATACCAGTCCAATTCATGCTAAAAATGAAGGTGAAAGGGTGCCTACTGCAGCATCCCCAGTACTCAGGCCCGCCTTTGAAGATAACATTGTCCTTGGTGTGGCTCTTGAGGGGTCAAAGCGAACGCTCCCAATCGAAGAAGGGTCAGAAGCAAATGAATTGGATAAGAAAGGTTCTTCTTGTACAAAGGATAGGGAGAAACAGATTCCAGCACTGCCTGGTCAAGCAAAGGTAGATCAGAGGGATCAAGAGAGGTGACAACAATTACATTTGTTTCAGATGAAGATGCAACACTGCTAACACTGTTTGGAGGCTGTTTTTTATAAACAGGCCGGTCAGAAGCAGCTGTACATGCTGTGATAAATAGCAGTGTTTCTTATCATTGTTCTCAAAGTATTAAATTTTTAATTGCCGCGTGGTTGTTATTTATGGACTGTCCTCTCGCACGGCATAATCTGATCAATTGGTCAATGATTTTGATCATGATAAGTGTTTGAGCTTATGATGACATGTGTATTATCTCCCATAAAGCCTTTTTTTTTTGGCCTTTTTGGGAGAAAATGATCTTCTGTAATAGTACGTTGTCAAAGGAGGTGTAATTATAATTTAATTTGGACAACTGTATTCCAAGGTGGTAAATGGATGGTATAGTAAGAAAAAAAATGGTTTGCATTTAAATTCATTAAATTGTACAAGGGGTGCTGCCTTTCTTCCTTTCCTCCCAAACCGGCAAAGGTGTCGTCTCTCTTCTCTATAAGCTCTTTTCTTTCTGTGGGATTTTTATTTTGAATTTAAAATTTGAATTCTTGTATGATATTGGTTTTGAAATTTGAAATTTGAATTGTGCAATCCATGTTGGATGTTATAAGAATTATGGGATTTATGATGTTTCTATTATATTTTCTCTTGTTGTGCTCTTTACATTATTTTAATAAAACAATTAAATACTCAAAACAAGTGGTAGGAGGTTCCCTGAGTTTAGTTGTGCTATCGAATTGACTAGAATAACCCATCGAATAAAATTTTATAAAAACTGTATTTATGATTTTAATAGTACTTTCCATGAAACAATTATGGATTTCTAATGCTCGGGGTAGATTTAGGATTCATAGCCATTAATCCATTTGCTTTTGGACTGATAAAATGATAAAAAATAATATAAACAATTGGCATCGCACACTAAAATTCTATGTGGTTCATCCAAAATAAGGATTATATTCACTAGAATTAATTAGATGCTACATTAGAATAAATTGCTAATCCAACGATGAAAAAGTGAAATTTAATTGCCATCCCCTCCGCAAAGTTTTGATAACATCACACCTTCGGCATATCTCAAGTCATAGGAGTTTGGGGTTTTATGATTGGACTGAAATCAAATTGGATATGGATTGGATATTAATATATTCATATTTATATTTATTTGTTTAGTAAATATAGATATCAATATGAATGTTAATTGGGTACAAAAATTTATGTATTTATATTTATTTTAAATAAATATAAATATAAATTAAATATTAAAAGTATCGATATAAATATAGATCTAAGTCGAATAATTAAACTTTATGACTATAGAATCAAAGATATTATCAAGTGGAAGGCAAAACAAGTTGATAGTATATTGATATAGTCATTTATGTTCCTTAAAAGTTGATAAATATTATATAAAATTAAATAAAATTATAAATAAAATTGAATATTATTGTTGTCTATCGATATCTATATCCATTTTGTATTTATGAATATGAATATAGATACTAATATTAGTCAAATGCTCAAATTTCTATCCATATCTAAAGAGATTCAAATATGAAAATGATTATGGATGAATATTATCCGATTTGCTTCACCACTATTCTTTGATCATTTTTTTTTAAAAAAAGAATAAAGAAACTAGAATTCTTTACTTATGTAATAGGAGTCTAAATTTGGAACTCTTGTTTTATATTTTGTGTGAGAAAACTACAAATAGGGACCACCCCTTGGGATTTAGGTTCCTCCTTTTTAGCTCTTCTCTTAACTTGATAAAGAAACAAACTATATAACTCCTCTCTTCTCATCTTGATTTCCATCTAATAAATCTCTTAGATCACCTATCATGCTTATGTCTCACCTTTGTCTTTATGTCGACGCTTAAGTCTCACCTTGATTTCCATCTAATAAATCTCTTAGATCACCTATCATGCTTGTCTTACCTTTGTCTTCATATTGACGCCCAGCCTCGAGATTTTTTTTGAAGAGTGGTAGGTACTTCTTCAATAATATACATTTTCTTTTAACATCATCATACATCTAAAATTAAGGTCTTTTTCTAACGATTGATTACTATTATCAATTTTCATTTACCACATTTTTTCTGTCATTTCTTTGAAAAAAAACTTTCATATCTAGAACCTCCCATCCTATATGACATCATTGAACAAAATAGCATTTTAAATAAAATATTTTGAAAACTAAAGAAAACATACAATTAAAGTCAAAGATTAAACTTTTGGTTGATAAAATGCTGATATTTTTATTTATAAAATAATATATTTACATGTGCATTTAATATGTCTGGCAATATCTATAACCTTGCAATATCAATACAATTTATTTACATATATTTTATGTACCTTATGTAACTTGCCCCCTAGAGTTGAATTTTGGCTTGATCTTTATTATTAAATGACAATATACTAAGAGATTCTATGTTTCAATGTAAATTGCAAACAACAATTGCATAACTATAAAGAAGTTGATTTTAGTGAAGTTTAATGAAATCACAATGGAACTTAACCATCTATTCATACAGAATTCTCTTCTTATATTTTTGATAATTTGATAAAGTAGTTTTGTTATTTAGGATCAACTATATAGAATGAGAGAGAGAGAGAGAGAGAGAGAGAGAGAGATGAAGATATATGTCACAGAGTTTAAACTAATTGGATAGAGTGAAGAGGTGCATTTGGTACATCATAGGATAGATGCATGGCTTGCAGATTTTTTAAACAATTATAGAATAAGTAATAAGGCTTGTAATGTTGCATGGCTCAGAGTGCCGAGCTAAGAAGAAAATACATGAAAATAATTAAATTCATAGAAATCAGAATGTTAAGAGGGATATATTGTAAAATTAGAAAAGATAGATAAAAAAAAGAGAATATATTGGGAGAGTTGCAGCACTTGCACAAATTAAGAATAAAATAGTAAAGTTGATTAAGATGATACTAACATGTACAACAAAATATCAACGGTATCTCATAAAGATAGGTATTTAGTTTGTATCTAAGGATTATGCGGAAAGAAGAGGAAAATCTAAATTAATATTGATAAAATTTTTAGAATAATATTAGAGATAGCGAATATTTGTCAAATAAGAATCTAACAAGTTGAAAAAACTAGATGATCATGATTTAATTATACATAAAATATTATCTAATATATAATGCTAATTCCTTGAAGTGCATGCATGAGGCGCATATGATCGCGTTCATTTCTTGCCGATCCACGTCCTAACATCCCCAATTCTATGTGCCTCATCTCGTGTTTTATGAATAACATAAGCTAATGGACTGGGATGTCCTTCAAAGGCTTATTTTTTTATTGCGGTCGATCGGAGTGTGCAGTTCTCCTTGATTTACAATCAATATGGGATTAATGATACCCTCCCTTTTACATTTTTACAACCAATGTGGGATGTCCTTCTCCTTATTTTTACTACAAATTCTACAGATTGGTACGTTATTGTTGTAGCTAAGGGCTCATAACTCAGTACATGAGGTATTATCCGCTCTGACTTATGAGTCTTATAGTTTTGTCTTTCAAAAGACATCTTACATGGTAAAGATGATCCCTTCCTATATAAGCCAGAGTTTCTCTTGACTTACAATCAATATGGGATTAATCGTGCTCTCCCTTCTACACCATAACAGATATAATATAGGATTTCCACAAAATATGTATTTTTTGGTTATTTATATTTTAGAGTTATCAAGTGTACTTTTCCATTTGAGAAAAAAAAAAGCAAGTTGTGTTTGATTTTAATTGGGTGCAGGAATAAACTCCCACATTAAGAAATATGGCAAAACATTCGATCACCGGAGGTCCTGTCAAGCAAGAAGATCTCATTCCACTTACGTTCCACAAGAATTCTGAGAGTAAATTCAAGTTAATTTACCAATTTTGGAATGAACTTCAATTTTGTTTCGTCCCCTCATCCACAACCAAAGTCATATATTAATAACTTTTACTTTGCGACTTTGAGAGTTTGGTGATTCTGGTCTTTGGTTGCCAGTTAGATGTATTTTTTAGATGATAAGTTTGTATCTGATTCTGATGCTACACCAGTAATTGACTAGAAAAGAATATTAGGATTCTAGAAAGTTACCATTGGTGGTGAGCATACTTAGATTAAAGCCTTTTAAAGGGCATTGCATTTAGGGCCATTTAGTTGGTGGTTTAGCACTCAATTATGGTGGCCTTTACGGGTGAACAGCACTGGACATGATAAACTAACAAACCTAACCAGTTTGTCAAATCTATTATTTCTTCAAAATTATTTGTCATCAATTCCAGGGACTCACAAGGTAGTGAGAAGGTCGGGGGCTGGCAGTGCTGCTGGCCAGCTTGCCACCAAGTTCCAGTCAGTGTGATGGAGAGCAAAGTTGGAGAGAAGAACTGAGAGAGGGGGAGAAATGGTGGAGACAGGTGGAGTATTTCCATTGTAACTGACCTGTCACTGGGCTTCAATTGCTAGAGGGCAAGGAGGGAGAGAGGAATTAGATAGAGTCTATGTATTAGATAGAACAGGTGTGAGAGAAGGGGCAGCATGGTAGTCTATGTATTAGATGGTGGTTGGCGGCTGGTTTTTAATCACCGACCATCCTCAAATTGTGTCAAGCGAGTAGAAGAGGATATGAGTCTTTGTGGGAGACAATGCATTGAGTAGGTGTTCAGTTTGACTCATACCCTAATTCTTTTTATGTGCCAAGGGTTTACATTGTCTAACAACTGGCTAGTTTGCTCAAACCAGAAGTATTTCGAATGTAATGGTATAAATATATAGAGGTGACAATTTACATCTTCTCATCGGGTATCCAATCCGTTCTGATCCTAATAGGATAGGTTTTGCCCGACTTGTAGTAAATACAGTATGGGTACAAGTAATGATAAAACTCACCTGGAACCCAATCCAGAGATTATAATTCGCTACAAATCCCATCCTGAGGTGAAAAAATTGATTTATATGCCCAAAAAAAAAAGAGATTTTTGTAATTTTATTCAATCCCATCTATCCAACTAATGTGGATGCCTCAGTTGGTAAATATCTTAATTTGATAAGTCGGATCCGAAAAGGTAAGAAATCAGACTGATTGCATTTGACCCTGTCGGTTTTGATCCTGCCATACTAAACGAGTATAAATCTCTTATCCGAAGTCAGAATCACTTATAAGGCCCCAATTCGGAAAGCTCTTTCCATGCTCTATGTGCTTGACCACTTTGCTGTCATAGTCCAATTTTGGGGTCAGATTCATTCATTTGACAAGTCAAGAGGAGTCTGGAAGATCCTAGACGAGTTGGAAGTTTAATTTTTATCTGTTTTAGAATAGATCTACAATATTTTAGGTCACTTAGGCATCAAGTTAGGATTTTTTTTTTATAAATATAGTCCTTTGGCCAACATTATAGACAGTCTATTTCTTCGATATTGAATCAAAACTCTAGAAGAAACTTTTTCTTACTTTTGCTTACTCTTGTTTCATGCATTTTCCTCCTCTATTGCCATTGAAACATAGTCTTGATTACGTCGGTATTAGAACCCAACCGATCCTTGAGCGGAGTTTCTTCCCCGCAGTCGAGATGGCGGGTGCTGCTAGTGGCTATAAGCGAAACCATACTGCAACCCAGGCGATGGCAACTCCTAAAGAAATCTATTAGCGGGAGCGGGATCTGATGATAGAGTACAAAGATTTGAGGAGACAGGTGATGGAACTGACTACGCATTTTACATAGTTGAAAAATCAGGATGCGAGATCCGAGATAGAATTAGAAGACCATAAGTTTAATGAAGAAGCTTCAAATTTCGAGAATCCCTTCCACATGGATACTCCCACTTGATGGCATGAAGGTTGAGGTGATTGGTTCAAGCGGCCAACCTGTTGGTATGATACCATCATGATAGATCTATCTGAGTATTTGAATAGTCTGCAATCAGAGATGTTCATCAATTGGCTAGATCAGTTCGAGCGCATTTTCGAGTATAAGTAGGTGCTTGATGACAAGAAGGTGAAGCTTGTCATCCTGAAGTTGACGGATTAGGCTTCTACTTAGTGGCAACAGTTAAAAAGATCAAAAACATAGTGGAAACTAAAGATCCAAGATTGAAAAAAATGAAGAAGTTGAATAAGCAATTCTTGCCCTTCAACCATATATAGTTCTTATATCAGCGCCTGCATAACCTCTGATAAGGAGCGAACTTTGTGGATGAATACACAAAAGAGTTCTACCAACTGGTCGCTAAAAACAATCTAACTGAGAGTGAGGAATAGATAGTTGCAAGATATCTTAGTGGACTAAGAGCAAATCCAAGATGCGTTAAGGCTCCACTCCCTGTGAACAATTAAAGAGGTTTATCATCATACCGTAGTTGCTGAGGAGCAGCAGCAATAAAAATCTATGCTCAGGTCTAATCCTCCTTTGTGGAGTAACCAAGCACCAAAGAAGTAGGAGATATGCGGGGCAATACGGTTTCTACACCCTCCTATTCGTAGCACTGTTGATTTGAAGTCCTCTAAGTCAGCTTCAGCTGGTTCTACTCTGCGGTGCTACAACCGTGGCAAGATCGGACATATATGGAGCAAGTGTAAAAAGCCAACTGGTTGGCTCGAAAAGTAATTACTGATAGAAGAAGATGAAATATCCGATGAGGATCGAGAGCCTATTTATGATGGAGGTAAAGAGGAGGATGATTTCTATTGTTTAAAGATAGAGAAGAGGCTCTAGTTGTTCGAAAGAGCTTACTTCTCCTAAAAAAGAGGAAAAAGAAGATTGGAGATCGATCAATATCTTTCATACTTGCTCGACCATTGAAAAAAAACCTACAAGATCATCAACGATCGAGATAGCTGCGAGAACATCATCTCTCAGGAGGTCGTTACTACCTGATCACAAAAAAGCATCCTCAACCTTATAAGCTATCATGATTCCGAAAAGAGAGTAAAGTGATTGTCGATAGTCACTATCTTGTTTCATTTTTTATTGAACAGAAGTACTTCGACAAAATTTGGTGTGACATTATTGTCATGAATACTTGCCATCTATTTTTGAGAAGATCTTGACAGTATGATTTCATTGTCATTTACGATGATCACCAGAACATCTAATATTATAGGCAGTCTATTTTTTTTTATATTGAGTCAAAACTTTAAATTTTTTTTTTTTTATTATTCTCTTTAATTATTTCGTGCATCTTCCTCTGTTGCCATTAAAACCTGGCTTTGGCTGCATCACCTACCCATCTTGTCTAACTCTACCCGCCATATCCCAACGCACGAATGGGATAAATATGGGTAATGGCCTGCCAATCTGTACCCGACTCATTGCTTTCCCTATTCCAATGAGTTGTCGGTTTAACTGCAGTTCTAAATGTTTTTAATAATAGAACAGTTTTTGAGCTAACTCAGTTTTATGGGAATATCAGGATCGGACATTTGATCGCTTAATGATTCAACCAGTTTAACTGGTCAGACCAGTCTTGTTTATCAATCTTTGTTCATTAACTCCTTGCACAGTTTGTTTATTTCAAATTTCTTGCAAGACAGAGGCATCCGATGCAAATTTTGCGGTAGAAATATTTATTGATCCCACACTACAAGATGCAAGATTTACAACGTGTCTATAGGCGTTATGGGTATCAGATTTTTCACTTCATCCATTTGGTGGCCAATAGGTTATCCACTTCATTCTTCATCACGTAACCAAAAACATCATGCGCTCAACTTCATCGTAGATGTGCAATAGCATGCCATCCAAGTTTATGTTTCTTCCATATCAATATAGAAATGTACAAGCACTAATCACAAACACAAACCATAAAGTCTGGTAACTGCTTGCTGTCCTTTATAAGATGTACCAAGAAGAATCAAAATTGGGAGGTTTGCCAAACCACCGTTTTTGCAAAGGGGGATGAGGGTCACCAAGCATAGGGAAGCAAAGCCTTGAGAGAGGAAAAAGAGGCGGATAAAGGAACAGAAGAGACTTTAAGATAGTTTGGATTTTAGATGAGCAATATGCGGTTTGGTAAATAGATGAAATAAGAAGAAGTTGGGGTTAATTTGGACGTAGGGATGACAATCGGGTCGGATCGGATCGGATCAAATCGGATCGGATTGGATCAATCGTCAACTCAAATCCGATCTGTTTATTAAACAGGTCAAAAATTTAAATCCAAATCTGACCTATTTATTAAATAGATAATCTAATCTGACTCGTTTAATCCGTTTATTAAATAGATCAAATTAGGTCAAATGGATTAAACAGGTTAAACGGATTAAACAGATCGGATTAAATGGATCAGAAATAGATTAAACAGATTTTAAACAGATTAAACGGATCTTGAATGGGTTAAATAGATTAAACAGATCGGGTTAAATGAATCAGAAATAAATTAAACAGGTTAAATAGTTATCTGACTTAATTCGATCTGAATATTAAATGGATTAAATGGATTAGATATCTAAAATTTAAATCCGATCCAATTATTAAATGGATCGATCCATTTATAATCTAAACCGATTTAATCTAAATCCAAATCTGTTTATAGCAGATCTAAACAGATCGAACACGAGTCGAAATTGATGGGTCAGACCATATTTTGTCAATCCTCTTTGAATGGTCTTGATGATTCAAGCTAGACTGAAGTTCAAGATGTTCTCCAGACGGTAATCTTTTATTTTACTTTACATATAGGGTGGGATGTGCTACATGTGCAAGTATGAGATTCCATCTTCTTTTTGATAGTTCCCTTCTTTTGTTATGAATGAATTTTTAGTGCAGTCCAATAATGCATGTGCAGTTTGATGTCATAATGCTTTTGATTCTGATTCTCTTTTCCTCCCAGCACAATTGTCTCACCAAAATCATGGACATTGTCATCATCCCACTGCGTTCTCCCACCAACTCCTGGCATGAATCCCTTTTCTCTGTCACCATGTCCGTTGTCCTCCATTTGTCCTCAACGAAGACCTCTGGGCGGCAGCCAGCCTTCTCCCAGTCCCGCCCGCTGTTCGATGGATAAATATCTTTAAAAATTTATCAACTTTTTATCAACTAATTTACTCATATTTATACTTATCTAGATAGATAATTATTTTTTATGAATCTTATTTATTTATAAAATAGATGAAAAATGTTACCTACCTAAGTGGATAAGTTATTTCCTATTAATCTAAAAATAAATTTTTATTATATTTCTAAAATATCTCTAATCCTATAATAATAATAATATAATTTATATTATAAAATAATATAATAAATATATAATAATATGATATAATAATAATATAATATATTATATATAATAATAGATATTAGTATAATAAAATATATAATAATAAGGTTTTTATGAAAAATATAAATAAATATTAGCAACTTAGAAAAATAATAATGCAAAAAAATATAGATGATAGATTCTGGAGTTATTTTTCAATGTATAAAAGAATATAAATAAATTATTTTTTTATCTGAATATTGTGTAACAAATAGTTATCTAAAAAAATATAAATTTTAAATAAATTTTTTACTCTCTAAAAAATGAGCTTTAGGAAGTTTCACATAACTTTATGGCCCCCACATATTTCAAATGTATATTGTCTTTATGGGAGTCATCTAAGGGTAAAATGGATTTCATAATATCATCTAGATCTGTTTTCATATCCTAATATATCTGGACAAGAATAGAAAACATCCAACTAATATCTATATCTATATCTAATACCTTAAAAAAAAATGGATATGGATATGGATAGATAACTATCTTGTACGTATTCGAATATCTGATTT
>KE504792.1:786258-802480 GCA_000441515.1 Elaeis oleifera | reverse complement strand
ATATATATATATATATATATATGTATGTATGGATATATTATTATTTGATTCATATCCGATCCGACTCCAACCTTGGAGTCACCCATTTCTACTTTTTCATGTAGGTCATTCAGGTGTTGAGTCTATTTTTCAGTTGCTGGCACCTCGACATGTTCCGTGTGGATGAGAGCTGCTAAGAAGACCTCCAATTTTAATTCTGCTTATCTTGGATAAGGAAATCTGACTTAAAAGATGTGATTCGAGATTAAAGGTGTGAGATTCGCGAGAATTCTTCGCTTGGCAGTGCCTTCTAACCTTTGTAACTTTTGATTGAGTCCATCGTTTCAATTCTGGACCAGACGTTGACCCGGCCAAAGAATTGGATCACTCGTCGTAAAGTCAAAGTGGTCGGACCACAAATTCAACGTCAAATTGTTTGGTTTTCCGAGTTTGGACATCTTTCTCATGCTCATCATGATCAACGTTTGTGATGGGAAATGGAAACCACCAATATGAACTCTTTTAATAGACACATAATTATTGGTCACTAATGCCAAAATTGAAAGGGAGAGAGAAGAAAAAACAAAGAAAGAAAGAGTACATATCAAGAATAGGGTGTGCAATCTACTTCCACTAACATTAACTGGAAGCCAACCGAGTAGATGCCTATTGCATAGCATTCGGATTGCTGTTACTGCAAACAATAGAAGGGATTCTGGTCCTCATCTAATTTATTAAGATGATAAATTTAAAGTAGTATATAGGTAGGACTTTAACTCAGGTAACTGGTAGCATCCATTATTTTGATGGAAGGCAGCATCCATTATTTTTTTCTGATGCAAAAGGAAGCATCCATTATTACTGTCTAGTTCCTTCCATTACAATAGCTTTCAATATATAGAATTTTTTTTAGGAAAAAGGATACTTAAGAAATTTGAATGAAGTATTAGTCTAAACTCTAGAGCTACATCTTTGATAGTTGTTGCCTTGTTGTGGAGTTATAGGTTACAATCTTAAATCATTTGTGGCTATTGTTGTGTGGCCCCTAATGTAGGCACATTGTGATACCCCAATCCATAAACTTAGAAATTTTATAGATCTTAAAGTACAAAAAAAAAAAAAAAAGGAACTTCTTAAGGCCAGCACATGTAGAGCACGTCCTGGAAATTGTATTTACCATGGGGAAGCTGGAACACATGGAGAACTCCTGAAAGAGTTCTCTTCCGATCGGGAGACCAAAACCACTCGAAAATCCAAATAAAAATTGAACTCTAAAACCTCCTCTTAGAGATCTAGTTGAAGGCCTCAATTCCTTAAATTTTTCTTCACCAAAATCATCATTGTTTGGCTGCTCTTTTCCCTAATTTTTCTTCTTGAATATACCAGTGGTCTGATCATGATTTGGCCTCTCGAAAATCTGAGTAAAAATTGAATTCTAAAACCTCCCTGTGGAGATCTATTTAAAGGCCTCAATACCTTAAATTTTTCCTCACCAAAATCATCGTTGTTTGGCTGTCCTTTTCCCTAATTTTTTCTTCTTGAATATGCCGATGGTTTGATCAAGATTTAGCCACTAGAAGTTGGAGCAAACCCCATCAAAGATCAGTTAAATCCTTCTCCTCATCTTCTATAGCTTTAGGTGTTGGGATATCGACCGGCTATCGCTGGATTTCTTCTTGAAAAGCCGAACCATGCTTTTCCCTATTTTTTCACATTTCGTTTAGTTTTCCACCACTAAATTGCCATTGCCAGTTGTCAAACCTCGGTCACCAATCGCCGCCATGGCCTACTCCTCCGACTATGAGCTTGCAGACTAGGAGGATGACCTCTCATACTTCGAGAAGAAGGGGATAAAGGATCGCCTATTTTGTTAAAGAAGAAGAAGAAGAAGAAAGGGGAAGCGACCCTTGTTCCCATGGAAGAAAGAAAGAAGAAAAAAAAGAGGAAAAAAAGGGAAAGAAAGAAAGAACGAAAAAAAAAGAATAGAGTTCTCTTTCTTCCCTCTCTCTCTTTCTCTTCATCGGCTTCCACTTTCTCTCTCTAAAGATTTCATTTTCTCTCTCTAGCTTGCGTGTCTCTTAATGGATTTTTCTCTTTAAAATTATGTCTCTCTCTAGAAGTCATCTCTCTAAGATTGATCAAGTAAAAAGATTTATTCAATGATTTTGATCTGATCTTAGCAACAAGAGTCCTAATCTGCGGTCACCGGACAGTATGCTGGCACCCATCTTGATCAGATCCGAATACCATGAGATTTGATTATCTATAATTTTTATTGAATCATTTATATACTAATTCAATCATGATTTGATTAAATTATTTTGATTAGATCGATCAGATTATCGGATAATATCGTCTGATTAGCCCTATTCTATCTTGTTGATTTTTCTTTCCTTTAATATTCTCTTTCTATATGATTCATAAACCTAATGAATCCGATCCATTTCTTTGCATCTGAGTTGATTCCAATTGGGGGATCTTGAACTACTTTGTCAGTCGGGCACCATCCAAACCTTTATTGACTATTGCAAGATCTGCTCTTTGTCAATCTTTGTTGAATCATCTATTTTCGAATCTAATCATGATCTGAAAAAACTATCCCGATTAGGCAAACCAGGATGTTGGATGCTATTACTTTTGTCAACCTTATGAGGGTGTCAGAATTTAGAGTTTTTGCTAGTTGTGGCTTAAGACTAATAGAAAATATATTTTGAATAATAGCTTCTAAAAGATGCTCTCAGGATTGATCGAATCTGTTTGTTCAGTATTCTACATAAGATAAATAATAAACCATCTTCTTAAAATATTTTATAATTATTTAAAATAATAATCAGTCTTTAAATTATATATGATTTATGAAATTATGTTTTGAATGAAAAGTGATTTGTGAAATATCATAGTTTATTGATTTATTATAGAATATACATATGTTCAGTGAAATTATGATATCTTTATGTTATTTTGTAAAAGTATTTGATATGAATTAGATTTATACTCTCAGCCTAACTATATTCTAACCCTATCAATGGAGATTATATGTTGGTTTTGATCCTACCGATAAGGGTTATATATACGTTGGCTTTCGACCCTACCAATGGGAATGATACATTGGCCTTCAACTTTATCAATGAAGATGGTGCATTGATTTTTGATCCTACCAATAGAGGTTATAAGTTGGCACTCTAATTGAGCTCATTGTTTCTAATCCTGTCATAAAGATAACTATGGTCATAGTCAAAAACTATTGAGTTATATATATTTGTTCCAATTAGATTTACGATTATGTGTGTGTGTGTATATATATGAATATTTGGAAGGATTTGATTTGTATTGAAATTAGCATGGAATATGTTCATAAATTGTTCATGGCATTTATTTTTGAACATCGTATCTTATGATAATATCTAAAATATCTAGTTAAAATGTTTATTACTTACTGAATTATCAAGCTTATTATCTCTCTCTTTATTTTTGAATTCAGATAATTAATTACAAATATGAAAAAAAATTTTAGAGGTGAAACTTAGCACTATCAACTTCATTGAATTTAGATCTATTTTTGTCATTTTTAGTGAAACTTTATTTGATGTAAGATATATGAACTTGGATACTATTTGAGTTGGTTAATAAATCTAAATTTTAAATTTAGTATTTTAATTAATACCACTATATTGTTTGATATTTATTTTGAAATATCTTACATACTTACGGGAAGAGTTTTTCATAACTATATGGTGGTTGTCATGATCCTCGACTCATGGTCGCAGATTAAGGTCGTGATAATTAATATGATATCAGAATAATTTATATGGTATCAAAGCATAAGTGGATAAGTTATAATATATATAATTAGACGTAGGATGAGTGTAGATGGATTGACATTAGGGACATCGGAGTAGATTTATGATAATTATGGTATAAGTTGTTTCTAGATTTTTAGACTAATCCTTATGATTATGAATGAAAAGATCACTTAAGAATAATAATTCAAAGGGTCTGATAAATAATCGATAATCTAGAGATCATATTATGATTAGTTAGATTTTGATCTAAAATAATTATAAGAAGATTGTTCATGAAATTTATCATGCATTATGATTATTTAATTGATCATTAGTTGTTTAAGTGAATTTGCAAGCTTAAATTTAATATGGAAGAATAATGTGATGTTGCTTTTGATTTTAAAATATTTAGTGACAAGATAAAGATTTATTCATAAAAGTTATTTAAGGTTGGACTATGAAGATCTTTTTATGATATTTGATTGGAATATCTTTGAGGTTTATATTGAAATATGGATCACATATGAAGCTTGCATGTAGAAATAGAAATAAAATTGGAGATATTGCAAAGAAGTCTATTTCTTATTGAAGCAATTAATTATAAAATTGTAGAGTATTCATCTTGATAGAATCATTAACAATTTTAATTATCATCTTTGGATTTAAATAATAGATCTTATTAGAGACTATATAGTGTGCATGAAACTTCAATTCAAAGTATGGGTTTATAAATTGATCATGGGATTTTTCTGCCATTGTTATTGAATCCTTGATTGCAATCTTTAGATTAGATAAAAGATTCTATTTATGTTTATTCGAGGATTATAATATTTGTGAAATTATGATTCAAAAATTTTGGGTTTATGAACTGATCTAGATTCTTTTATCCTTGTTATTGAGGTCTTTGATAAAATATGATATTATATAGAGATTTGATTTTAAGAGGTTTACATGATTCTTATGAGAGGATTTTGATAGATAACAAAGATCTCGATAGAAGAAACTTTAGAAGAGATAATTGAGTCGATTTTACTTATATGCTTTGATTTAAGTCCTAACTTAGTGGAGCAATCAAAAGATTAATTTTCTTATCGGTGTTGCTTATGAGATGTTGATTTGAAATTGTCTAGTTGAATTGATACAAAATTAAGATTTGATTCATATTGAATTATAGTAAACTTAATAGTAGTTCTAAATATGTCCATTAACTTAAAAATTGATTTAGATGGATGTGCTTGACATGTATTTGGAATAAATTTAAAAGTTCTTTTAATCTACTTGAAAATAAAATTTGGATCTTCTCAAGACAAAATAATATTTGATTGAAAATTATTTATTACATCCAGAGAAATTTTGATGGTTTAAATCAAAGTGCACAATATAAGTATGGTAATCTAAATTACTTTGAACTTATCAACAATATTAATTCTTTGAGTTAAAAGTTTATGATAAATAATATGATTTGATGTTCCTTGAAGAGAAATTTATTGATAATAGAAAGGATAATAATTTAATTTTGGATTATTTTGGATGTTATTATATGATTTTTATTAGTAGGCTTCCTATCTACTATGCTAAGAAATTTTTAGTATCCTAAATCTAAGATGAGTGGACCATCAATTCTTGATCTTGAATTGAGAATATTTCTTTTCTCTTAGATTTAAAGTATATGTTTCTTTATCAGTTAGAAGAAATATGAGATTGTTTATCAACTTTAGATGTTGTATTTGAATGTTCATCTACTGAGAGTATAATAAAATTTGTTTATGATCTTATGGTAGATTAATTAAGTCAAGTGTAGAAGATGTTTTGACAAGAAACTTGATATTGTTGTTTAAATTAAGATATTGATTTCGATTATCAGAGAGAATGATTTTGATTCAAATCAACTCTTGAGGTATTGAGTTTTCTCTTATGAAATGATTTAATGATGAAAATATATCGATGATTGGAGAAATTTAAAAAAAAATTGAGGATGAAATTTGAACTATGAATCTCAAGTAAGAAAATTTAAGGACTTGAACAAAAAAATTTTGAGGTGAAATATTTTTAAGAAGGAAGAATATGATATCCCAATCTATAAACCTAGAAATTTTACAAATTTTAAAGCGTAAAAAAAGATTTCTTGAGCCCAACATGTGCTCGCACATGTTGGAAACTATATTATTGTAGGGAAGTAAGAACATGCAGAGAACTCCCAAAGAAGTTCTCTTCCGATCGGGAGACCAAAATCACTTGAAAATCTAAGTAAAAATTGAACTCTAAAACCTCCTCGTAGAGATCTATAAAAGCCTCAATTCCTTAAATTTCTTCTCACCAAAATCATCATTCTTTGGTTGCCTTTTTCCCTAATTTTTTCTTGAATATACTGGTGGTTTGATCATGATTTAGCCACCGAAAGTCGGAGCAAACCCCATCAAAGATCTGTTAAATCCTTCTCCTCATCTTCCATAGCCTTCAGTGTTGGGATTTCGATCGACTATCGTTAGATTTCTTCTTAAAATGTCGAACCATACTTTCTCTTATTTTTTCATATTTCATTTTTAGTTTTCCACCACTGTATTGCATTGCCAATCACCGAACCTTGGTCACCGATCACCGCCATGGCCTGCTCCTCCGGCCATGAGCTTGTAGGCTAGGAGGATGACCTCCCATACTTCGGGAAGAAGGGGATAAAGGATCTCCTGTTCGTTAAAGAAGAAGAAGAAGAAGAAAAGGGGAAGTGACCCCTGCTTCACCATGGAAGAAAGAAAAGAAGAAAAAAGAGAAGGAAAGAAAAGGAAAGAAAGAAAGAAAGAAAAAAGAAGAAAAGAAGAAAAAGTTTTTCTTTCTTCTCTCTCTCCTTTCTATCTTTATGAGCTTCCACTTTCTCTCTCTAAAGGTTACATTTTCTCTCTAAATTATGTCTCTTTTGATAGATTTTTTTCTCTAGAATTGTATCTCTCTCCAGAAGTCATCTCTTTAAGATTGATCGAGTAAACATATTTATTTTAATGATTCTAATCTGATCTTAGCAACAAGAGTCCTAATCTACAGTCGTTGGATAATGTGCTGGCACCCATCTTGATTAGATCTGAATACCATGAGATTTGATTATCTATAATTTTTATTGAATTATATATATACTAATTCAATCATAATTTGATTAAATCATCTTGATTAAATCGATCGATTATCGGATAGTGTCATTTGATTAGTCATGTTCTATCTTATCGATTTCTCTCTCCTCTAATATTCTCAATCTATATAATTCATAAACTTAATTAATCTGATCTATTTCTTTGAGCCTGAATTGATTCTGATTGAGGGATTTTGAGCTGCTCTATCAATAGGATACCATCCAAGCCTTTATTAAGTATCACAAGATTTAGTCTTTGTCGATCTTTGTTAAACTATTTACTTTCAATTCTAATCATGATCTGATAAAGCTATGCTGATTTGACAGATCGAGATGTTAGATGCTACTGCTTTCGTCAACTATATGAGGACGTTAGAACTTAGGATTTTTCTTAGTGATGGCTTAAGACTGATAGAAGAATGTATTTTGAATAATAGGTTTTGAAAGATACTCTCAGGATTGATTGAGTTTGTTCGTTCAGTGTTCTGCATAGGATAAGTAATGAACGATCTTCTTGAGATATTTTATAATTATTTTAAAATAAATAATTAATCTTTGAATTATGTATAATTTATGAAACTGTATTTTGAATGAAAAATAATTTATGAAATATCATGATTTATTGATTTATTATAAAATATGCATATATTCAGTGAAATTATGATATCTATATATTATTTTGCAAAAGTATTTGATATGGATCGGATTTTATGCTATTAGTCTAACTATATTCAAACCTTGCCAATAAGGATTATATGTTGATTTTCGACCCTGCTAATGGAGGGTTATATGTTAGTTTTCGACTCTACCAATAGGGGTTATACATTGACTTTCAACCCTATTAATGGGGGTTATACGTTGATTTTTGATCCTACCGATGGGAGATGTGTGTTAGTTTTCGGCCTACTAATGGAGATGGTGCATTGATTTTTGATCCTGCGAATGAAGATTATATGTTGGCATTCTGATTGAGCTCATTATTTCTGGTCCTGCCATAGGAATAAGTGTGGTCATAGTCAAAAGCTGTTAAGTTGTATATATTTTGTTCCAATCAGATATATATATTTATATTTATGAATATTTGAAAAGATTTGATTTTGCATTGAAATTAGCATAGAATATGTTTATAAACTGTTCATAGTATTTATTTTTGAACATTATATCTATGATAATATCTAAAATATCTAGTTGAGATATTCATTACTTATTGGGCTATCAAGCTCATTACCTCTCAATTTTATTTTTAGATTCAAATAATTGATTACGAATGCGGGCATTATTGAAAGAGGATGTCTCTTTAAAGGCGAGACTTAGCACTATCAGCTTCATTAAATTTAGATCTATTTTTATCATTTTTAGTAAAATTTTATTTGATATAAGATATATGAATTTGGATACTATTTGAATTGGTTAATAAATCTAAAATTTGAATTTTAGTATTTTAATTAATATCACTACATTGTTTTATATCTATTTTGAAATGTCTTGCATGTTTATGGAAAGAGTTCTTCATAAGTATACGGTGGTTGTCATGATTTTTGACTCATGATCTCAGATCGGAAGCGTGATACACATAGTGAGTGTGGCATTGTATATAGCCTTACTCTTAACTCTCTTATCCAAATAGGCCATTATATCAACCCACCAGGGCATTGCATGCCTTGCGGTAGGAAAATAGGAAAGGCCACAAGAGGTGTTCACGAAGGATTCAAATTTCTATGTTACAATTCAATCTATTTTTGAGTTGTAATCATAGAGATTTTTTTTCAGCAACTGTTATAGGATGTGTGGCTTTTTCTAATCGTAAGAGTGAGCAGCATGATATAATTTTTCTCCTTTCAAGACATAACATGATTGTAGGTCTTCTTAAGCCCTAGATAATAGGAAGGTGGATTTATGCCATTCCAGAATCTAATAAAATCTAAAGTGCTTTTCTTCAGGAAATACCTAGTGAACTAATTTAGATTTACAAGATATAAATCATAGACTTTGGCAAAATATATCTCAGCTTCATGAAATTTAAAAATTGAGGAATGTAGGTCTAGTTGATGTAATACGGGTAGAAGGACTACTGCCACATCAACTTTTCCATGTTTTGATGTTATGTTATAACTTTGCCAACTAGGGTTTTTAATTTTCTTTGTCGCTTCGAAGATTATTTTAATGGCTGTGAAAGAAAAAAAAATGATAATTCTTTGTGGGGGTACTCTGATATCATAGCTGGTGGCTAATAGCAATTTTGGATGAAAGATTCAAATTTTACTAGTGGTTTTCAGTAACTTTAAAAAATGATGAATTCAATTATGAAACAGATTTAGGAGACAATTGATTTGTTTTCTATTGTTTCCTTAGCATGACATTAACTGAGTCTACATGTTGATATCAAATAGTTAAAATATTTAAGCTGCATCAGCTGTCCCCTAGATTTGCTAATATTGCCTTTTTGGGTACAAGCTAATATTGCTCTTTATTTTTTTGGCTTTTGGCATGGACACAACGGTCATGTTGGTTAATTTACCACGGCCACATTAATGAATTCATAGACAATAACTACATCCCCGAAGAACCAGCCCAAAATTATGCTGAGGAAAAAAAAAAACCCAAATCTGGCGTCGCCCGGGCTCGAACCGGAGACCTTCAGTGTGTTAGACTGACGTGATAACCAACTACACCACGACACCTCAATGGGTCTAAGAGAAAGACTGAACTTTCTTAAGAGGGATCAATAAACTCCTCATCCCCTATTTCAACTGAATCCTAGCATGCCAAAAACTATAAAATGATGATACGCTGCGCGCATGCCACTAGAACATGTGATAATGTGCTATTTAGAGATATATAGAGCTACAACTAAATCTCTCCTCTTATTTGAATTGAAGAAAGAAAAACTAAAGAAAAATTGATGACCATTTTTGCTTTCTTACATATGCATCTCATGAGCCGAACACCGGGGCCCTTAACTTTCTTATACTTTTCTCACTGGATGGAATTTTACGATACAAGTTATAAGAAGGAAACATAATGGATTTCAATAACTCTAATTTAATTCTTAGTATTAAATGAAGATGGCTGCATTAAGTAACATGACAACACATGCATGAATGCATGCAAGTGCAATTGCATAGAGTAAAAGGCCCTTAAAAGGAACATGTATGTTATACATCTAGTCTCTCTATATATTTCTTTCGAGAAAGGAAGTAAAATTTGACCAAATAGTTGTTTATGATGTTACACATTTGTTGCAAAAATATGAAACTATTCTTAAAATAATTTTGTCATTGTGCTTATTGACAAATATTAGTTATTGAAGGGTGTACTCTTGCCAAATTGGCAAAATCTTGTAATGTTGAATTGTTGATTCAAAACATGTTAGTTAAAACTCCTACTTTTACTATGTTTTATGATCTCAATAACATTTTAATAGGCTCCTTTTCTTTTTATAAAAATATAAATATTTATTACTATTGCTGTTATTATATAGGAAAAGACAAGGTAGCTAAAATCCATGTTACCTGAACAATTGAAAGACAAAAAAAAAGGAAGAAGCCAAATTGTTATCTTTGTCAATTTGAAGTCTGAGAAAGTCTTCATTTCAATTCCAATCAACATGCATTTAAATTTTCAAACTATTTACAAGTCTGAAGAGATTAGAGGTATTCGCAAAGTGGCACTCATCGATAAGCCAAACTGGTAAGGCTTCTTGCTCAAGGACTTTTGGATATTAAATCCAAAGTAGATATAAAGGCCTTTGTGATCAATAACTAAAAAGAGAAAATTATTATTTATATAATATTTTAATATATTTTTTATGAATTTAAGGTCAAATAATAACCATAGCAAATACCAAACAAATGCCATAACATGTACCCAATGATTGTGATGTTCAACAAGCTAGCAGTTTTGAGCTAAACATAGTTTTCTTTTGCATTAGTTTTTTGCGCAATTTTTATTGTAAGTTATCTTCATCACTTCGGTCCAAACTATGTACAAGTTTATGAGAATTTATGAATAAAAATTATTTTGACTATATGAATATGATATTAGATAAGATACATTACGAGAATTTGAAGTATTAGTGATGACATTAACGACGAAAAATCAAACCGTCGCTAACAATAATCTTTAACCATCCAAAAAATGATCCAAAAAATTAGCTGTCGCTAATAGTATTAGCGACAGAAAAGAACTATTAGCGACAGCAAAAACCGTCACTAATAAATTTAAATTTTTAAAAAATTGATTATAATTATAATTAATTAATTAATTACTGACGGCTATAAGCGATAGAAAAGTTTGCCGTCGCTAATAATTTGAAAAAATTTATTAAAAATTATGAAAAATATTTTTACTGATAAAAGTATTAGCGACAGCAGTTAATTTTAGCGATGGATGTTTGCCGTCTCTAATACTTTACCAATGATATTAGCGACGATGTCATTTGCTGTCATTAATAATTTAAAAAAAATTATTAAAAATTATAAAAAATATTTTTTTCTGATAAAAATATTAGTGATGGTGATTAATTTTAGCGATGGAAGTTTCCATCGTTAATACCTTCACTGGCGGCATTAGCGACGGCCAGCTTCATCGTCGCTGATAGTTTGCCTAAAATACACCCCCGGCCCGTGGGAGAAAAAATAATTTTTCTCCCGCACCTCATCCCCTCCCCTTCCTACGATTCCCTCCTCATCGATGCCTCCTCTTTCCCGACAGTTCCCCTCTTGTCGGTGCCTCCTTCCCGATGGTTCTCCCTCCCCGATGCCTCCTCGGTGATTCCTCCCTCCCTGCACTCCAGCATCCCACAGCCTCGAGTCCGTACGATTCCCCCCTCCTTCCGGCACCTCCTTCCCGATGGTTTTCTCCCTCTTCGATGCCTCCTTCTCAGTGATTCCCCCTCCCTATGCTCAGATGTCCCGCAGCCTCGAGCTTGCACTTCGGCCATGCCTGCGGCCGCCCGACCCACGGGTTCTGATTTTGCCAGCCCGACCCTACAACCCCTGCCTCGCTGCCCCAAGCCCATGGCCCAGACCTCGTCGACCCCTGCCCCGTCAATCCGTCCATGCGGCCTCGACCCGCACTGCCTTCCTACGGCCTCGACCCGTGCAACCTTCTCGAGGCCCCATCCCACCCCTGCTGGCCCAACCTCGTGGCCCCTGCCCTGCTGCCCCTAGCCCACGGCTGACCTTGCCAGCTCCTGCCCTGCTGGCCCGACCACGTGGCCCCGACCAGTGCCACCTTCCCACGGCCCGTCCTCGCAGCCCAACCTAGTCGGCTCCTGCCCCGCTAGCCTGACCATGCGACCTCGACCAGTGCCACTTTCCCACAGCCCAACCTCGCCGGCTCCTGCCCCATCGGCCTGATCACGTGGCCCAACTAGCGCAGCCTTCCCACGGCCCCATCCCAGCACCCTTGTCTCCACGGCCACATCCCCGAGCTGTCCCCTCGCCCTTCAATCCCTACGCGGTAGTTCGCATTCTGTTGTGAGTATTAGCGACGGCTAATGCCATCACTAAAAGTTAATTTTTTTATTTAAATTATATTAATTAAGTATAATTACGTATTAAAACTAATTAATTAATTAATTAATTAATTAAATATTTAATTAATTAATTAGAAGCACAGGACTTGGGTCTCGGCATGTAGAGCGCTCGGACTGAGGGAAGGTGCCGGGTAGCATTGCAACACAGGTCGGGCGTGCCTTGTGTGCTCGGGTCTCGGGTCCCAGCTGACATCCAAAACATCCAGCCTCCGCCCGCCTCCACGCTCAGGTCGAGGGAAGGTGCCGGTCGGCATTGCGAACACGGAGTCGGGGCATGCCCTGCATGCTCGGACCTCGGGTCCTAGCTAGCGTCCAAGGCATCCAGCCCTCGTGCGACCTACACGCTCAGGCCAATGGAAGGTGCCAGGCAGTATTGCAAACACGAGACCGAGGTGTGCTCTACACGCTTGGGCTTGGATCCCAGCCGGTGTCTAGGGCAGCCAGTCCTCATGCAAGGATCGAGTTTATATTCTACGACATCCCATAATTGGATGTTAATTTAAGTAATTAATTAGGTATTAATTTAAAAAGAATATTAAATTGCATGGAATCATAGACCCATCTTTTGATTAATGTACATATTCTACTGTATCTGAGTACTTATATATTTTTATACGGATGAAAGAATTATGTATATTGATCAATTGATTGTCTAGTATGGATAGTTTAGGAAATGTAAGTAATTCTATAGGTCATTACAGTAATCAAACTATATACTGAAGATTCGAAAAAAATTTCGAACAGTATTTTTTTTAGTTCTTCCACACATCTTCAGTCGTGTGGAAGAATTAAAAAAAATACTATCAAATTTTTTCAGCCCCTATTGCGTATCGTTTGATTACTGTAATTAACCTATAGAATTAATATATTTCCGAATGGAATAAGACCTTCTATATCTATTAGTTGATGATAGGATGTATTTACTATGTAAGCCAATTAGCAATTACCTTATATTTATGTATATGCAGAATTCTTAGATAGTGTGCCATAGACCGTAGTTGGATGGACCATTGAGTAATTGATGGGTCTATGGTTCCATGCAGGCAGTATTGCAAACACGAGACCGAGGTGTGCTCTACACGCTTGGGCTTGGATCCCAGCCGGTGTCTAGGGCAGCCAGTCCTCATGCAAGGATCGAGTTTATATTCTACGACATCCCATAATTGGATGTTAATTTAAGTAATTAATTAGGTATTAATTAAAAAGAATATTAAATTACATGGAATCATAGACCCATCTTTTGATTAATGTACATATTCTACTGTATCTGAGTACTTATATATTTTTATACGGATGGAAGAATTATGTATATTGATCAATTGATTGTCCAGTATGGATAGTTTAAGAAATGTAAGTAATTCTATAGGTCATTATAGTAATCAAACTATATACTGAAGATTCGAAAAAAATTTCGAACAGTATTTTTCTTTAGTTCTTCCCACACATCTTCAGTCGTGTGGGAAGAATTAAAAAAAAATACTATCAAAATTTTTTTCAGCCCCTATTGCGTATCGTTTGATTACTGTAATTAACCTATAGAATTAATATATTTTCGAATGGAATAAGACCTTCTATATCTATTAGTTGATGATAGGATGCATTTACTATGTAAGCCAATTAGCAATTACCTTATATTTATGTATATGCAGAATTCTTAGATAGTGTGCCATAGACCGTAGTTGGATGGACCATTGAGTAATTGATGGGGTGATTTCTACTGAATATGGAGAGGATGTAGAGTATTTCTACGATTTTACTTTTGAGAATGCAGCACTCTTACATCAAGGACGGGCTCGTTGCCCTTGTAATAGATGTGGCAATAGAGAAATATTTGATAGGGATATAATTACTATCCATTTGTATAAGAGTGGATTTATATCCAACTACAAACATTGGTACCTGCATGGGAAGACATGGGAGAAAGTTGTAAGGATTAAAAGCGAGCAGGACAGGGACACAGATAGAATGATAGATATGGTTATGGATGCGGCTGGTCCTGAATTTAAGTAGGATGTGGAGGATGATCCAAAAACTGACAGTGATGATTTCTACCATATGCTGAAAGATGCTGATAAACCACTATGACCGGGATGTGAAACATACACTATATTATCAGCTGTGTCAGAGTTATTGAACTTGAAGGTCGAGTTTAATATGACGGTCAATTATTTGATAGGATGATAGTAATAATAAAGAAAATGCTATCGAAGGATAAGAAGCTTGTTGGGAGCTTCTATACTTTGAAAAAAAATGGTGAAAGGGTTAGGCATGGGATATGAGAAGATAGATGCATACTATAATGATTGTATATTTTCTATAAGGAGGATCAATTGAAGAGTTCATATGACGTATACGATGAAAGTCGATTTAAGTTGAAGTAAGAGGGTAGGAATCAGAAGGACATACCATATAAGATTTTTCGATATCTTTCCCTCACTCCAAGATTTCGAAGGCTCTACTTGTTCAAGAGTACTACTGGACAGATGAGATGGCACAAAGAAGCGATTTGCAAGCACTCCGATATGATAAGTCATCTATCAGACAATGAGGCATGAAAATAATTTGATGCTTGCCACCCTTTATTTGCTCAGAAATCACGCAATGTCTGACTGGATCTATCTATGGATAGTTTTACACCATTCAGTGACGCAACGGCCCCTTATTCATGTTGGCCAATCTTTATTACTCTATACAATATTTCTCCTGAGATGTGCATGAAAGAACATAATATTTTTTTATATAAGTCATTTCTGAACCACGACATCTTGGTAGAAGCATTGATGTATATCTAAGGCCTCTTGTTGATAAGCTAAAATTCTTATGGTCCAATGGCATATATATTTTTGATACATCGAAGAAGCAGAATTTTGTAATGAAGGCTACATTGATGTAGACCATTAACGATTTTTCTACTTATGGGATACTGTCAGGATGGAGAACTCATGGGAAGCTTGCATGTCCTTATTGCATAGAGAATATAAAATTATTTCAGCTTGAGCATGGTCGTAAGCCCTGCTAGTTTAATTGTCATCGTCAATTCCTCCCAAGCATCATCCTTTTTGAAAGCAGTGGGATAATTTCAGGAGGAATAAAATAGAAAAGGATCATGCACCCCCATGCCTCAGTGGTATGGAAGTGTTTGAGAGAGTATCCCAACTGGATGAAGTCCAGTTTGGTATGCTATTTGACAAGCAGAACCATAACTAGGTGAAACGAAGCATCTTTTGAGAATTATCATACTGGTCCACCAATTTGATCCGTTATAACCTTGACGTCATACATATTGAGAAGAATGTATTCGATAATATTTTTTACACTGTTATGGATGTCAAGGGCAAGATGAAGGACAATCTTAAGGCTCGAGTAGATATGAAGAACATATGCAAGCATCTTTGTTAGAGCTGATTGAGGTATCACCTGAAAAATTTTTGAAGCCAAAAGCATCTTATACCTTAACAAAGAAGCAGTTGAAGGATGTTTGTGAATGATGTAAAAGCCTTAAATTTCAGATGGTTATGTAAGTAATCTAGCTCGATGCGTCAATATCAAAGATTGTAAGTTCTATGGGTTAAAGAGCCATGACTGTCATGTCTTCATGCAATGATTACTCCAATTGAGTTGACATAATTTCTTCCCAACTCTATATAGAGTTTTTGACTGAGCTTAATCTTTCGTCAGAGATATTTATGCTATCGAACTATCGATCGACCACATCTTCATTCTTGAGGTCAGCAGTATAGAGATCAGATGCAAGTTGGAGAAGATATTTTTTTCTAGCTTCTTCGACTCTATGGAGCACTTCGT
>KE504792.1:772249-786238 GCA_000441515.1 Elaeis oleifera | reverse complement strand
GGATATATCCATTTGAAAGATACATGCACAGTCTCAAGAAGAAAGTGAAAACAAAGCCCAAGTTGAAGGTTCTATTGTGGAGGTTTATATAATAGAAAAATTTTAAATTTAGTTGATACTATTTTAATCCCAGTGTGCAGATAAAGCTGACTCAAGTAAATCGAAATGATGATGGTGGTGGTGAGGGATCAGAGCAAGAGATCTCAATATTAGCCTATCTTGCCCATGAATTTGGGTATGAGGTTCGTCGAATTTTCTCTGATACTGAACTTAGACAAGCAGAGACATATGTTTTGCTAAATGTGAGGAGATCGACCCATATGTCCTGTAAGTGTCCACCTCAACCTCAACTCTTTAATTACTTATTTTAGTATACTTATTTATACATGTTTAGGCAATATGATGAGATGCTGAGACGGGACAACCCAAGGATAAGTGATGAAGAAAATCCACACAATGCTCATAAAACTTTGCATGTTGGTTCCATCAATTGGTAAGCATCTATTGTTATTTTATATATTTAAATTTTCTCAATTTATTTTTTTATAATATACTGGTCATGCAAGGGGCGAATCCGTACCAAAGAAGCTAAGACCATTAGGTTACGGGCCAACAAAATATGTGACATGCTATAGTGGCTGAAACATAAATAGTTTAAATTTTACATCCAGCAATATGAAAATCATAAAAGTATAATAAACAGTAGTGTGTGTGTAAAGGGCAGCTGGTGGGAAGAGGTAGAAAGTGACTACTATGGAATCTTCGTAGAATCATGCGCCAATGGTTCGATAACAATAATGGAGGTAATAGTATCATTCTATTTAAGTGTCAATGGTTTGATAACAACAATGGTATAAAGATTGATCTACGACACTGGCTTATTGAAATCAAACATAGATCAAAAGCGTATGTCAACAAACCATTTGTGCTAACTCAACAAGCTGCTCAAATGGATTATATTATTTTCTATCAAGAGAGAGAGGAAGAAAAGATTGATGGACTGTATGTCGAGTTAAGTCTCGAGCCATTCATTATGTGCTCGAAGAAGAAAAAGAGCCTCAATTACCAGAATGCTTTCAGGAGGATGAAGCATTAAGATTTCATCGATCTTCAATAGATATCGAGTTGGATGCTTCAGGAATTCTTGTATATGATGGGCAACATGAGAAGGTAGACCCAACTAAATTATTTTAAAGGACAATCCTATCCAAGAAGAAGAAGAATAGGAGAAGAAGAAGAACTGGAAGAAGAGAAGAAGTGGAAGAAGAAGAAGAATCGAAAGAAGAATCCGAAGGGTGTCAGACATCTGAAGAGGTCGATGAGTAGTGTTAAGTATATAATCTTTGAATCATTTTAATTATTGATCTTGCATTATTTTAAATCTTGTATTATCATCCATAATTGTATAATTAATTTGATGAATCTATTTATTTTATTTTTAGAGATCATACATCATATCTTCCAAAGGTTGGAGCTGTATCAATTGAGAACAGAGCTCTAGAGGAGAGAGCGATTATGCGGCCAGCTCGCATGATTCTATACTTCTCATACTAGACGATAAACTCTAACATTTTAAATATTCTCATTTATGTTATTTTATCTTTTGTTAACTAATATAACATTCTTTATATTAGATATTTTTGTTGAAAAATGTGTCCTAAAATCAATTGTCTATCTGTAGACGATTGAGCTCTTTGTAATTTGTATATAAATTATTAATAAAATTATTTGATAAGTTCATCATAAAAGTATATTTTTTTTGAACTCTTGTATTATGATGAAGTCCTTAGAATTAAATATAATCGATAAAAGAGGATTTATCGAATAGTTCTTAAATTTGTTCATGATCAAATGATACATTATTAATAAGGATAATAATATTTATCGAGTATCGATCGTTGTGTGCTATATGAGTTGGTTGTCCTCTTAATCAAGGAGTATGGAGACACTAGTATGACATACAAGTGAGATATAGGAGTACATCATCACTGAATACTGACCTAGAGCACTTTGTTGTCAAGAGCAGCATACGAAAATATGGTTATAAACGTCCCTCCGATCTGGGATCACCATGATGACTTACAAGTAATTCACTGTGCTTTGACATCGAACTATCTATATTTCTAATACAGTGATAGAAGACTACTAGGTACAGTCAAGTACTTATGAAGTTGGTGTGTGAGTCAAGATGGGATTGACCCTCCAAATTACAGGAGTTAATGCATCACTGTATTTCAATCCAATAAATCTTGACTAAGGTAATTCTTGTGATCTGTCATGAGATTTGAAAAAATTGAAATACAATAAGGATGACTATTTCAGGATTAATAGTTAAACCCTAGGTCACTTTGAGCATTAGGGTCAAAGGGATGAATTATATAGTAACCATATGTCGAGATTCTTGAATGTTGCTTTATAATTCTTCGACCTATCTGGACGTCGGGTATCATTGCTAGATGGTCACTTCGATTAGTATAGGAAGTTGTTCCTATGCTACCGGCTTAATGTTCAAATCTATGGAGTCACGCACAAAGTCAAACAATATAGAAAAGAATTGATCGAATATTTATATGTTCAATTTAGAAGTATGAGATTTGATTAAACATATAAATTTACTTAATTAAGAACTAAGTTATGGATCATACGAATTAAATACTGACTATGTGTAGCTAGCACTGTACATGAGACGCAAATTTGATTCCGGAGATAAATTTAATCAAATATATGATTCGAGAAATTATGAGAAATTAGATTCGAGTCTTAATTATTTTAGATTAGATGTAAATTAATTAGATTTAATTTATTGAGACTAAATTAAGTTAATTATCCAAGTTAGATTTGGATCTAAATCCTAATTAGATTAGGATGAGCAGTCTTTCGAATTTGATTCAAATCGAATTCGAATTGAGCCCAAACTTAACCAAATCAGATTTGATACACTTAGCCAAGATTATCAGGTATTCTCTCATCTATATGGCCAACCAAGATGGTGGAGATGGTGCTGGAAATAGCACCCTCTCCTTGGGCGTGCAACATGGTGAAGGGAGGCGTAAGTTGGCGCCTCTCCTACTTTCATTAGGAAATCTTATGGTTTAGGGAGTTTGGATTTGATTCAAACTTGAAGGGTCCTATTCCTAATCTATGAAGGTATTTGATTAAATATAGGATCTTTTATCTATTTAAGAATGAGTTTAGAGAAGAAGAAAAGCAATCTAAGCGTGAGCAAGGGCTTGGGCATAGAGACATCCTCTCTTGGACGTCTCTTCTTCTTCTAGGCATCTTCTCCTCTTGGGCATCCTCCCTCTCCTTGTGTGGTGGCATGTGAGCTATTCCCAAGCATAGAGATCAGATCTCAAGGCCACTTCTCCTCTCTTTCTAAAGAAGAGCTTCATCCCTCTCTTCTACATTGCTTGACGTGCATGTGAAGTAGAGGATCTAGGCATCTGGATCTCACGAAGCAAATCGATTCAGGAACTTCTTCTACTTTGATCAAGTCTTCCACTATGAATCAAGGTGAGATTTCATAAATGTTATAAAATTTTAATTGCTAATCTATTCAATTTTTTTCTGGCATCCGATGCGATCGGATAATTTTCTTTCAATTTTGTGTTTAGATTCAGATGACAGGAGGTCACCAGTGACCCCACAGTCACATGTAGTAGCGATCGGCTCCCAAACATAGAGCCATGGTCGAGGATCCATCCGGCTCGTGGCACCTCCAACTTAGCTGGAGGACAGATAGCTCATCCACATTCAGAGTCGCTCGTAAGTGCTACAACTTTAATTAATATGTTTAGAATTTAGTCATTCTAGAGTTAATATTTATTATCAAAATCAATTTTGTAGTATGTTTAGATATCCTGGAGTATCTCGTGTGATTACCGGCATCATCTGATGCTTGACGCTGGGGTCAGTGAATGAGTTCTCCAGCTGGCCGTCTGGAGCTTGTGATGCAGTCTGCGAGATGTTTCAGATAAGTTAGAAATGTTTAATTTTAAATTCACAATACATTTATATTCTACTTATTAATACATGCTATGATTCTATCTTTTAGGAGTACTACCAATTCGAGATTCCCTAGGATGAGGATGCTGGCCGTTAGATCTTCAATGAGATGGCCACATGGAGGCTCCGAGATGGCCTCTACAGCCTCCAGCAGTCTGCCATTTAGCATTTCGATTTTCAATCACTATCAGACTGGAGGTCCTACGGAGATCACTGAATACGGACAGACGTATAAAAGGCCCTCTGTAATTAGTGGAGCAGCGAGGAGTACTCCAGTAGGCAGCAGAGGGCCTGACAGAATCATGCCGCCTAACAGAATCTAATCAGGCACATGGGTGGCTCCGTCGGCACACATGTTGTGGCCGATAGACTGGTAAAAATCTATACCAAATTTTTACTAAAATATAAAACTCTTATATGTATGCTTTAATTAATTTAATTTATTATTTACTTATTGTAGACATAACAGCTAGGTCATCCATCATGCCAGTTGTGGTTGTGGGAGGTCACACATTAGTCTAGGAGGACTAGTGATTATTTAGATTCTAGATTATGACAGATCGTGATAAGAATTTCAAACTATATTTATTCAGTTATTACAGGATCTAATATGTATATTAAACTAATGTATTTCTGAACTGTACAGGTGGATTACGCGGAGTACGTCGTTGGATGGTACAGTGATGACCCATCTACTCAGCCCCTCTTTGATCTTGAGGGATGGCTTAAGATCATCGGAGGGTGAGTAGGAATCAGATCATAGGATTCAGCCATAGCTTCGATCCTCCAACGGCTCGATACTCTTCGGCATCCTCACAGGCCTCGATGCCATAGATTTGGAGTGATGCGCACGTGAAGGAGGTCATGTAAAGACTTCTGAGCCAGCGACCTTAAAGCTTCTGGGATACCGTCCACGATACGATCGTGGAGATTCTTCAGAACCTGCAACTGCACGACCAACTGGGCTTGTTGTCCCAACCATCACATCAGGTAATTCTATTAGTAAATCTTTTTATTTGTTTTAAGTTTTCATATTTAGAAGCTTCGTATATTTAGGCTCAAGTCAGAAAAAGAGATTTAGGAGATAAAAATTCAATTTAACCATTCAATTGATGGACCGAAGGTATCTATAGCTTTGTATCATCGAATAAAATATATAGAAATAATTTATTCGAGAATGAAAGAAGTGTATCGAAAGATACACCTTCATATCAAAATTTATTAATAATATTTATTTTTTTTATTTCAGAATGCTGGAATATCCGGCTCTCATCTACCAACTGTTGGAGAAGAGCAGGAGGATGATGAGGAGGATCAGATCTAATTTTTTTTTATTTAATGTATTATATTTTTTATACTACTTATAAAATTATATAATTTATATTTTTAATATAATATAATTAATTTTATTATGATTGTCAAATTATCTTTGAATTTTAATTATAACAGTTGGTAAGAACCATAATTGATTGAATTAATTAAAATAAATTTTAAAAAATATTATTATAAATTTTTTTAAAAATAAATTAACTATTACCGACGATATTAGCGACAGCTTTAGCTGTCGCTAATTAGTGATGGCATTAGCGACAAAATAGCCATCGCTAAGTTTTTTAAATTTTTTAAATTAATTTAAAATAAAAATAAAACGACGGAATATAGCCATCACAAATACTGTCGGTAATAGTCATTATTAGCGACAGCTAAAAAATTAGTCGCTAATAGTGGCAATTAGCGACTAGAGTTGTTCCGACCATCAATTAGCGATGGGGTGCCATCATTAATAGTATTAGTGACGGCAAATCGATTATTAGCAATGGTATTTAGCCGTTACTAATAGCCAAATTTCTTGTAGTAATAAATTTTTTTAACAAACAATTGACCAAATAGATTGCATTGTATCTTAGTTTCTTTAAATTTAAGTTTGCCTTAGATTGACATATCGCACAAATTTTTAAAGAGATTGACATGTCAGGCTAATAGGTAGTCATGAAATTTACCAAATTCTTTAATAAAGCCTTCTAAACTTTGAGAAATGTTTGATAACAATCCTTTATTCATAAAAATGATCTAGATGATGATGATAATGTGCATGCGTATTTGAGAAATAGGATAGAAGGAATCTTGGTGGAAATCTGAATGAGGGCAAGACTCGAAACCCCATACTTCATATATATATATATATATATATAAGCAGTTTCTAGAAATTATTTAATACTCAAAAAAATTTGTTATGATATCCATTTTCAAATCTATGGACTGACATAGTCTCAATGAACATCATGCAATCAGTTCACCACTCTCATAGTTTTCAGCCTAGCCCAATATTTATTTTGGATTTATATGATTATACATAATTAGTACTCAACCTTTTTTTGTAACCAAACAATGCCAACTAACCAACATGAGGGAGCATGAGGGGACCAATAAGCTAGGGCTAGGGCCAGCTTGTCAGCGGAAGAATGCAAGCCACATTTGACCAAATTTTTTGATTAAAGAAAAGAAAGAACTCGAGTATTAAATTTCTCTTAATTAATTCTTTTAATTTATGCTTGTATAGGTTCCCTCAAGACAAGTGAGATAAAGGTATGATTTAATTGATTCTCCAAGATAGAGGTGTACATAATTTTGATTTGGGTCACATCTAAGCAAGATTCAAACCCAACCTGAGATAATTGAATTTGTCTCCTTCTCCCTCCTCTTTCTTCTCTCTTTTTTTCTAATGTCTTTTGCTTTATTCTCTCTATTTGCTGCTCTTGTTTCATTTACTTTCATCGTTGAAACATGAGATGGATTGCCACCATTTTGTCTAAAAAATATTTTTATTTGGTTTGCATCAATAGCTACAATTAAATTCTGAAAATATTCTTTTATTAATTTTAACTTATTTTTTATGTGTAACAATTTCATGATAGTGGAGTTACTAGTTTAACAGTATTTCCAATACAATTTATTTTAATGATACTAAGTAATTTACTTAACAACAATTTTTTTTTTTTGGAGATTCATGATGACAAAGCCTTCTTGTGATCTTAAACTTTAGACCCTCCTGCATGCAAATGCTGGAGAGAAGTCTCCTGCAACAAGCTAATTAAAGTTACATTGCTTGTTAATGCGATTAGGTTTTCTTCTCTTGCTTCTCCTTTTGAAAAACCAAATAACTAATGGCAATTAGTAACCATGATCTTTTGAACAAATTCTGAGTTTGATTTAATAACTTATTTAAATTTAAATAATATTCTTGTAATTTGGCATGAGCTCTACTTAGAGGTTTAGAATTCAAAATTATTTAGGTTCCTAGGCTCTATATACACTTCACAGCCCTGCTCCTAGAGACACGTAGAAAGGACCTTCCTCTCACGAAAGAGAAAAAATATGGTCCTATCAAAAAAAAAGGTGTCCTTAGGGCCAGGGCTTTATGCGCATATAAAGTCAAAAAGAATTAAAAAGCTATAGAGAAGGGAAAGGAGCAAAGCAGCAAGATTCCCTTCAACACTCCTGCCTAAGACCCCGGAAGCTTATGATTACATCTTATCAACAAATAAGAGGCAACAAAACCAAAGCCTCATTGCAAAGAAACAACACATACAACTAGTAATTGTCCCTCAAAATACACATATTAAGTCCAAAATCCAGAATGGACTCCACGATCGTTGAGCCATCAACATCTCATCGGCATTTGGCAATTGAGCCATCAAACACCAAAAAAAAACCAAGTGAACCCCACATCGACTTGTTTCAATTATATCCATCACATTTAAACATTATATTTAGTTAGTTGAATGACCTAACCAGAAGGCTTTTCTAAAGGATTAATAGCAATGAGGTCATTCAAAGAATAAAAAGGCCAGTAATAATTCCAATCAACTGATATATATATACTTTCCTGCTTAATTCACATATCAATGTCCCTTGTAAGCTAGTGGGAGGCATAGATATTAGTCCTATTCTGGAAGCAGAAGCTAGGCCACTTGTATGTAATGTATAATAACTATATCAACTCGGTTGGTATGCCCAATGACTAGAAAAGGTTGTATAAATAATATGTATTGGATGTAGTTGAATCGTTTCATATCTAGTTAGGTTGAGTCCAATTATATATTTTTTGTCCAATTTAATTGAAGTTAAATCAATTCAGCAATAGAATCTGAAACTTTAGAAGCTATCAGCTTAAACTATCGATCCCTCAGTATAGATGCCTTATTTTTTACCTACTTTTATTTTTTTATGAAGAAAGAAGTCCAAATACAAAGTTATTTCAAAATTGTAATCAAATAAACATTAAATAATCCATGATAAATTTTATCTGAAATGGATGTTCTCCACATCAATTACCTGGATATAATTAAGAAGCGGGAAGTCGTCGTGTTAGGAGGGGCAAGAAAAGCCAAAACCATCCCAATTCCTTTTTTTAGTGCTCTAATTGCTTTTGACCAAGACAAATGGATGATGATGTCCGCGTCCTTTGGATTCATTGGATTGGAAGGAGAGCCTCCACGAAGACAGCCAAGAGCCCATCCATAAAACATTATCCAATTCTCATGTCAGACAAAAGACAGGAAGAGCTCCAACAAGGGGATTTTTTTCATGATGATTCGAAGAGGAAAACAAAAGGAGAATAAATGGAGACCATTAAGAAGCCCTTCCAAGTGACAACAATTATTTAAGCCCTTTTAGTTATTTGAGTTCATGATGGGAGGCTTTTCCCCACAGCCAGCTTCTGAACATGAATGGGATTCATTTTTGACTGTGCTAGCTAGTGATGTAGGTTATTCAATTGTGATGTACTTTGTAAAATTTATGACAGAATAGCAAGCTTTTGGAGGTCATGTATATCGTGTTACCTTTACGTTGGATTTCAATGATCTCATACATGATTCCGGTCTGGTTTATTGTGCTTTTTCGTCAAAGGTTTTGTAGATTAAATATTTGTAAAGAAGTTGAAAGGTAATTTATGAGAATTATATACACTTAAAGTATGTGGATTGACATGATAATAAAGTAGAAAATCTGATGGTAGATTTAGGAATCGACACTTGGAGAGTGTTTGGGTATCTAGTTTACTTTTCCACTCCCTTCTTGTGCTTAAAAACATCTTCAGTCCCAACAGTACTATCCTCGCTCCTATCCGATTTACAGTGTACCAAGGCAAAGGTTAGATATTTTCTTAAGTTTTCTTCTGGTTTCCCAATTCAGCTTATGTTCTCGAACCATCAAATATGTTTCCAATAAGACCTCCATCGGTGTTCAAATTTGGGTTTATTATGAAAGACTCAAACTCTATCATCCTTAATAGACGCACATCCACCTTAAGACGTTCATCCTGCTAAACTTGTATGCATTGATTGCTAACATTTTGATCCATATGCAATGAAGTCAATTACATAACATGGATACCATGTATAAAGTTAATAAACTTGTGGGAATAGTCAACATCAAATTTACAATGTAGCAGCCCTAATATGATGCAGAAGGAATAATGCTGCCTTCTTTGACTTTTCAGGCAGGGATGCATGAAATGTAGAAGTCAATGATGAATATAAATTTGTCCCGATCATGTTGAGGTCGGTTAATTCACACCCAACACGTACGAAAGAACCTTATCTTCAAACAATTAGTTTATGTACAATAAAAAAAAATGGTGGAAAGATACAAGGAAAAATGATTGTCTATTCCATGTTACATTCAATTGATTGTTACATATCATTTAGATTAACATTACTATCGAACTTGAAGACATATTTTAGCCTGGGCTTGGTGAGCACCCTTTTCACCATTACGGGACCCTGGAATATATAAGCTTTATCTTGTTGACCACCTTAATTTGGCTTCCACAAGGTCTTGCTCGTCAGTCCCTCTTATTTACTTGTTCAAGCAATATACCAATTGTTATTTAATTATCCATCACTTTCATTTCAAAAAGATGTCTAAGCCCTAAATCATACATAACATGCGTTTTGGTAAAAAGAGAGCTTATTTTCTAGTTTAATCTAGATTAAACCCTGCTTATATTATGTGAGATCACCATCACTATACTTAAACCCTAAATCCGTAAAATGATGCCAAATTTTGTTGTTTGCCATTAAATTCTAAATTTCGAACTCGTAGAAGCATGTTTGAAACCATTTCTTATGCATTACTCCACTTCAATCTCACGCTTTGATTATATTACCAAAATTCTTACTCTCCTGGAGTTCTTCTTAAAAGATACATAAGAGGACAATTTTAGAAAGCCAATTTAGATATCATATAAAGCTTATATATAATAATGTCTCTAGCTAGCTACCACAGCCAACCTATCACAGCCATCATACCATAAATTACATATCAACATGGCTAAGTTCAAATCTCTATCCTCCACCTTTTTTGTCACAATTCGAGCTTAATATCCACCTTGTAGATCTCTTGAGCCGAAGGAGGTGCAGCATGATGACTTCGAAATGGTCGTTGGTTGGCTAAAAGACAAGACTTCTGACGCCAGGTGAAGCTCTCCTCTGGAATTGGAGGACAAATTGGAGACGCACCACAAAATGGCACGGTAGTCAAGATGGTCATTGGTCGGCCTTCCATGTTTAAACTACATACCCATCATTGTTCTCTGCAATATTATTCAAACGGTCAATAAAATATCCGATCACGTACTGGTTATTCCACATGTTATATCACAGAAAACATAAACTAAACCTGGCATGGGAAAAGGAGCAAAAGAACCCCGGAGCATGGGCAGGATTTATGAGGGCCAGGAAGGGAATTAGGGGGGGCAAAAGAATGTTTTGGGAGGTGCCCGGTGGGTTTGATGATGGTACCCATGCACGCCCTCCTGCTTTTCTGAAGGCACACCCCCACCCCACCTTCCCCTCGGCGCACGCCTTCCTCTGTGTCTCTGAAACCAAAGGCACACCTAACTTCTTCTCTCATTAGCCCCCCTGGCCGTCTGCCAACCCTCCAAGGTTGTTCTTTTTTATTATATATTTGTATGTAACGGAGGAAGGCCCACATGAGTCACTCCATGGGCAAACAAGCATAAAAGAGAGGCAAAGCTAGCAAAGCAAAGCACGGAAAAGGAGCCCCACTCCCCCACTCATATCGCTCATCGATCGCACCAAAAGCCTCTGCCTCCACAAAATAAAGGTACCCATCCCACCATTAAAAGAATGCAGTCACCACCCACCGTAGATTCCACTTCCACCCTCCCATCCCTCCTCTCTGAGTTAAACTCTCCCTTAGCTAAATTCCAACCCCAAGATCCTCTCTCCCTTCTCCTTTGAAACTACTCCTCTCCCACCTTCTTTTCTCCCTTTCCTCCAACTTCTGACTACCATACTACTTAATTTGTTTCTTTATATCTCTGTCTTATCGATCTCTATGTGCACTCCTGGTTAGATGGATACGTTGTTTAGATTGGTTAGCCTACAGTCGTCCGACCAGCAGTCGTCTTTCAACTCCAGTCGTACGTCGAGCAGCTCGAGATCCTCGAAAGCCAACCACCATTTGTTCCACCACCCTTCAAAACCGGGAAGAGGAGAAGTACAGGGAAGAATGTGGAAACAATTACCACGTTTGTGTGGATGAAGACTTCTCGTCCTCCTCTTCTTCCAAGCACCTCCAGCCTCACCCTTCCACCGCCGCGACCCCAACCCCCTCCACCGCTGCCACCACCACCACCGCTTCCACCGCCCACGTACTCTTCGAGCTGGCCGACTTTCCTTCCCCCGGACCTTAATATCGATTTCGCTTCGTCATCGTCGGCGGCCGCCGGCGGGGCGGAGGTCGGTGGGCGGCGCAGCTGCTGGTGGAGTGCGCCCGGCGGTCGCCGCCGCGACTCGCAGCGCGTGCAGCAGCTGATGTGGATGCTGAACGAGCTTGCGTCGCCGTACGGCGACACCGAGCAGAAGGTAGCGTCGTACTTTCTCCAGGCGCTCTTCGCCCGGCTGACCTCTGCGGGCCCGCACGCTCCTCACCCTCGCCGCGGCCTCCGACCGCACGTGCTCCTTCGACTCCACCCGCCGCACCGCCTTGAGATTCCAGGAGCTCAGCCCCTGGTCCTCCTTCGGACACGTCGCCGCCAACGGCGCCATCCTCGAGTCCTTTCTCGATGCCGCCGGCGGCGGTGGGTCCCCCCAGCCGCAGCGGCTCCACATTCTGGACCTCAGCAACACCTTCTGCACCCAGTGGCCCACTCTCTTGGAGGCCCTCGCCACCCGGTCATCGGACGACACCCCGCACCTCTCGATCACCACCGTCGTCTCCTCGGCCTCGCCGTCGGCCGCCGTCCAGAGGGTGATGAAGGAGATCGGACAAAGAATGGAGAAGTTCGCTCGGCTAATGGGCGTGCCGTTCAAGTTCAACGTCATCCACCACGCCGGCGATCTATCAGAGCTCGACCTCGACCGCCTCGATCTTCGGGAAGGTGGCGGCGCCTTGCTGGCAATCAACTGCGTCAACGCGCTCCACAGCGTGTCCCCTGCCGGCAGCCGGCGGGACTTGTTATAACGCCTCCGCCGGCTGCAGCCGCTGATCGTGACGGTGGTGGAGGAGGAGGCGGACCTCCAGGCGGCCAGCGGCAGCGATGGTGGAGGGGAGGAGGGGGAAGAGGGGTTCTTGAAGGTGTTCAGGGAAAGTTTGAGGTTCTTCTCAGCTTACTTCGACTCGCTGGAGGAGAGCTTTCCGAGGACAAGCAACGAGAGGCTGGCGCTGGAGCGGGCGGCAGGGCGGGCGGTGGTGGACCTGGTCGCGTGCCCGGCGGCGGAGTCGGCGGAGCGGAGGGAGACTGCGGCGGGTGGTCGCTGCGGATGCGGGCGGCGGGTTCGCGCCGGCGGCGTTCAGCGAGGACGTAGCGGACGACGTGAGGGCGCTGCTGAGGAGGTATAGGGAGGGGTGGTCGATGCGGTCGGCGGAGGAGGCGGATGATCCCGGGGCGCCGCCCCGGAATCTTCCTCGCGTGGAAGGACCAGCCCGTGGTGTGGGCGAGCGCGTGGAAGCCATGAAACGGAAGATGGCGGGAGAGGGAAGTACGGCCAGCCATTGGCACGTGTGGTGGAGCGGGAGGTGTCGTGTTTTAAAATGTCTCGCACGTGGGAAACGGAACAAGACGAAGGCAGGGGAGGGAGAGGAGGGGAGGGGAGGAGAGAAGGGTGGAATGGAATGGAAATACGCGAGAGAGAAAGGAGGAGAGAGAGAGAGAATATTTAATTTTATTACAATATATTGTCATGATGACGGCAACTATTCTCTCCCTTCTTTTTATTTCTTTTTTCTTTTCATTTGTTTTCCTTTCTTGTGCTTTGTGTGTGAGTCTTATATGTGATTTTAGGTGTTTGCGCAAGGCTCACAGACATGTTTGGAGAGTTCAGATTAACCAAAAATGATTTCTTTAAATAACCCTCTAACAAATTATGGACTTATATAGATTAATCATATTTACATTCATAAAACCAATTGCTTATATAGAATGTTAAACGGCCGCTGGCTTTCTGTTAGTTTAATCTGAGGTGATTTGTTGATGTATTTTAAATTGTGGCATGGGCGCATGAGTTAAAAAAATATGAAGAGAGAAGAAAAGGTCTATTGGAGTTTGTAAGTTAGTGAGGACAGATAATTAATGGAGAATTTGTATATTAATTAAAAGTGGTTAGTGGGTTACGATAAGAAAGTTAGAGAGTTAGTGAGATGAAAGTGTCGAGAGGGTTAGGTGGCAAGGTGATATCAGTGGAAAGTAGGGGATATTTATAAAAAGAAGGAAAGAAAGGCTTTATAGACTGTAGATAGATATAGAAGGGGTCGTTATCTAGTGAGGTATGAGTGGTGGGAAGCGAATCTTAAGACGAGTGCTGCTGGAATCTAGCAAAAGATTGTGGTGTTGGTGGTGGTGGTGGACTGGCTAGTGCCTTGCATGGTCCCATTTTTATCTTTTTCCTCTTTTTCCTATCTCCACAGGCGGATACACAGAGAGAGAGAGATAGAGAGAGAGAGAGGGAGGGGAGG
>KE504792.1:741970-755685 GCA_000441515.1 Elaeis oleifera | reverse complement strand
TTTTTTCTCAATTTTATTAAGTGAAGTTGGCAGCAATTGTCGACTTACACTTTAAAAAAAAATTCAAAACAATTAAAGGGATGAAGCCTGTGTTTCATTTTGAATAGGGACTCCGTCCTTATTATGCCACACCAAAGGGAGCTTTTGTCTCCTTCTCTACCTCTCTCCCCCTCTCTCTCCTTCTCTCTACATCTCTCCCCTTGTCTTTCCCTTTTCCCTCCCTTCCTTCCTCTCCCTCTCCCTCCCTCCCTCCCTCTTTTCCTCTCTTTCCTTCTCCCTCTCTCCCTCCCTCGCCAATTTCTTGAACCAAGAGGTGAAACCATGCCAGCCACCACGATACAATTTGGTATGCCTCAAATTAGGCAATTCAGGATGGTACAACATTCTTGGTTCAACCACTAGTCAAACATGACCAGACCACATGACTTAGCTTCTATTCCAAAAGACCAAAGTGCCAAGACCCCACACCATGTTGTCCCCGATTTGCATCCAGGTCATCCGCAGTGGTCACCCTCCTAAATAACCACCTTAAAGCAAAAGAAGAAAAAAGAAAAGAGTATAATGAGCTCCCCTACTTAGGCCCCATTCAGCATTGCATTTGGAAGGCCAAAAGTGGTTTTAGGAGGGTGAGAAGATCTTTTAGGTGATTTCGATATGTTTGGGAAAAAGAATTTCAAATAGCTTTCCCCTTCAAAAGTTGATGAAAGTCAACTAGAGAAAAGCTCCAATTTGGAGCTTTCAAGCAAAAGCACTACCCAAGATGCATCGAAAAGCTTATCTTTGGAAAGGCACCTAAGAACCTAGGTCTAAGTCCCTATAATGAAAATTTTTTAAATTAACCTACAATACTTTCATAGACATAATCATTTAAGTTTGTCTTTTTAAATAATCATGCATTTAAGGATTTTGAGCTTCAACCTTATAATCTTCTTTCTTACTTGGTAATCACCTACAAAATATATCTAATATTTATTATATTATTTAGATTAAAAATATAGAAAATTTAAATTATAGAATTTTATAATAATAGTTTTTGATACAAAAAAATAACAATATAATATAATATAGTAAAATATAATAAACTTATATTATAGTATAGTATAGCATATTATGTTACCTTACGTTACAATAATATTATTACATACAATAATGTAATAACATAATACTATTATAATATTACATTAAATAATATTATCTTATTAGTATATTAGAATGTTACTGTTATAACAATATAATAATATCATAAAATATTATTATATTTAATACTAAAAAAGATAAAACTCAAAACAAATAATTTGTAAATTGAGAATACATTATAATAACAGTTTTTGATGCTATAAACAGTTAGACAATTGAAAGCACTATGCAATGTTCTTAATTATCATTTCTTGATACTTAAATATTTTCTCAATTTGATTACCAAATAGATGTTAAAGTTTCATAGCACTTCAAAATGTAGTTACCAACTAACAAAGACTTTTATTAAAGCTTTCCTAGCAAAAGCTCTACTAGCCGAGGCTCTAATATTTACAGTAATGCCAAATGGGATCTTATTAGATCTAGCTATTCCCATCCCATTTCTATTCCACCTGCCACTCCACTGCCACAAATTTTCCTCTAATTGCTACACTCCCTATAAAAGATGATGCATAAGTTCCATCTACTTTGGCCTCCCACCTCTACATCTTAGGCAATAATGCGTTGCCTCATTCAGCCACTGCCTCTATCCTCCTCCCATTACCATCACCACCCTCTAGTTTGCCTTGATAGATGGAAAATGCTAAAGGAGTTTCATTTCCAATAACTAGTTATCTTCATGTGACAAACCTAGTTTGATCAAGCAATCCAAACAATTGGACCACCCCATTAGTCAGGTCAAATAGAATTTGGACATTTTCAAGCTTTGATTCACCCTGGCCACCAAAGGTTGGTAGGTGATCGCTCAAATTAATTGACTTAGTTTCAGATCCTTGATTATAGATGAGTTTTTCAAATGAAACAATACTAGTTCCTACTCAACTAGTCAACCTGGTTTTAGATCATTGGGTGTTGATGAATTTTTCACAAATGAAACAATAGTTGTTCTTTATTTCTTTCCTAATTGTTTCAAAAAATCCATTAGTATATCTCATGCACTAATATTTCTTGTTTCCATGAGAATGGCACAATAGCATGTGTTTGCCATTTAAATTGTTTATCATGTTGTTTTCTTGTAACAGTGTAAGAGAAAATCTACTAACATCATAGAACAATGCTTAAGGTAGAAACGAAAGATAAACAAGAGTTCACCTAATAGTTTTATGACTTCCCAGTAGCATTATGGTAAAGCAAATGAAAATCATGCTGGCATGACTTATTTGTAAACTAATCAATTTTAAAAAAGGGGGTCTTATTTACCTAAATCTACTATTATCAATCCATGCTAAGTTGTTACAAGCCAAGTTTAAGCCTTAAAACTACCATTTACACTTAGCTAAGTTCAAAAGGTAGAGATTTAGTACTTATACTTAAAGATGATATACCTATTTATGAGTGAATCTTGAAAATCATATAAATTTAGATTCATGAATTTTGATCGATATTTTACATCTTAGTAATTATTATTTGATCATAGTAATTGCACTGCTATACACTGGGCTCCTAATCGTGGGTCATGTCACTCAGTTAAGGTCCATTAAATATCAACCTGTCCTAGTCAAGTCCAAACTTGAGGCTGTAAGTTCAAAACAAGCTAGCAGAAGCAAGATATTCATCTCGGTGCAGATATTCAATTCCTTAATACCTTATTTATGGAAGCCAATGGCATTTTACATGCCTATAGAACCTTTTTAGCTGCTTATCTTAAAGTTATATATGCTTCTTGGTACTTAACATAAAAATGAACCTCATCATTTGACTAACTGTTTATCATATTTTCTATTAGGTTAGAATTCCTTGTTGATTCCCACAGCAAGTAAACATTTTTATTTAGAATTTATCTAGGCAAGCAAAATGCATTCACATTCTAAATGCATTAACAATGTCGCTAGTACAAAACCTTTACAAAGTTTTTTCCCAGTTCTTGGATTTTGTAATACCATCTATAATAAAGTAAGATAAGAGAAAGCAAAATTATTGAGTGTGAAATTAAATTTTTATCACTTTCTTAAAAAGATATTAACTTTAATGACAATTGCAGAGGTAGCATATTAAAACCTAATGGCAAGTGAACTGAAATTACTAGTTCCTCTTGATAACATATATCACATCAATCTTTGAGTTATTACACAGTAATGGTCCTTGACAAACTTAAAGTTGCCATTCTCTAAAAAGAAGGACCAATTTAAAGTTTCCAATGTTGAACAATTAGGGATATCTTTCAATATATAAATTATGTCGCAAATTGTTTTTGACTATGATGAAAGAAAATGATATTGCCAAACCAAAAATTAAGCAAAACAAATTCTAACTTTCAACTGACCCGTGCAGCTCCTTTCCTGTGTGCCTGGTAAGTTGGGCCATCTTTGTTCTCACCATACCAGTAGTAGGACTCTGTCCTCTCATCAAATAAAATTCCCCCTCCATGTGCTTGAATAGGATTTCCCTCTGTGTCCAACCACAATCTCCCCGGGTAGTAATACATGCTGTCATTCCCTTTCTTATTTGGATTCACTGCACTCTTTCGATGAGGAAAGAAAAGGGCATGCACTTCAGAAGATTCATCTAAGAATTCATCAACCACCGAAGGCGGCTTTCGTGGTCCCCTTCGTTTCAGTGCATGCGGTGACCGCTTTCCTCTAGGGGGTCGGAAATATAAATTCTCCTCCTCAACTTCTTCCAACTCTCTGGTGACAGACAGATGGCTCGAACCAATATGGATCTGTTCCCTATCCTTCTGATGGATCAGGGAATAGAAATGAATCATGAGGATGCATCCCACCAAGCTCCACACAATTAAAGATACAGAGCATCTGCTTCCTGCATTGCAACGGAAAGCAGATGATTTCCGGTGTTTGTTCCTCATCCTCATTCTTCCTTTATTTTATCTCCAAGACAATGCTGCAGTAATAAAAATACAACCTATATAGATCCAAAGTAAATCCAATCACACATCCTAATCTATCCATTCTTTCTAAGTTCCAACACTAAAACATCCTATTAAAATTTCAAGAAAAAGTTATGCAACGAAGAAAAGTAGCACAACTATACTAATCTGAGATGAAACAGTAACATTAAGCTATCCATAAGGAGTTCCTGGACCAAATGAAAAAATATCTGATAAGCTACCTAGCGAACCTAAGTAGACACCGAGCGTAATCTAATAAGGGAGGGGGGAACTGTACATAATTTTAAGTTTGCTAGAGCATTTTGGCTGAAGAAATCCATGTTCCCAAACTTGAAGAAAACTTAGAGATAAAAAAAGAAACAAGAAATAGCTCATCTAAGACTGAGGCCGTCCACCCAATTAATTTTCCAAGAGACAGATAATAAAATCAATATCTTACACTCAAAAAAAATGGAATTTTTCTAATCAATAATCAATGAAAAATATGCCTTTAACCATACTCACAAGATACAGCAACACGTAGATTCAAGTAGACACCCACAGAATCCTCATTTCGGGGCAAAAATATAAGGGGAAAAAATCGCCAGTCATCTCTATTAAACAGAGCCAGAACTACAGAATCGAAAGGTCAAAATCGAAAAACAACCCCCAAAACCATCCTAAGAAAAATCTATGGCCCATCGAAGACCAACAATCAAATTCCGATGTCCAAAACCAAGCTCAAGATCCAACCAAAAACCAATATAAATCATGCCCGTGGAAAGAACAAGTTTAGACATCAAACATCAAAAGAAAGAAAATTTTCGAAAATCCGAAAATTAGCGAATCAACAACAGACCTACCTAACAAGACCCTGACCACGGGGTGAGAATTTACAGCTACGGTGAGCGATCTTGCTGTCTCCACCATATTTAGAAGAGGGACTCAAGGAAACCATGCTCATCTCTCTCTCTTTCTCCCTTCCTCCCTCGCTGTTTGTCCGTCTCTTTCTCTCTGTGTATCTCTCCCTCTGGTTTGGCCAACCTGATGTGATCTCATTTACCTGGTGATTAGTTGTCAGCAGGGTAGAGCTACTAAAACCCTTGTTGCTTCTGGGAAGGTTGGCTGTCCTTCTTATGTGGGAAGGGATATGTTGGGCATGGCTTAGACTCAAAGTACTCTTTTAGATCTCCCAAGAATGGGCTTTATCGTCCCTACAATCTTTATGGATCTCACCTTTTTACTGCTTGGACTTATCATTGTGAATTGCCTCCTTGTTTTGTTACTGTCGCTGTTTGGACTTGTCATTGGGAATTGGATACTTGTTTTATTACTGTGGCTATCATTGATAACGATATTTCTGGATTGCTAAAAAAAAAATTTATAATATTTTCATTTTTTTATCTTTAAAATATTTATTGATGAATTAATAAAAAATATTTTAACTATTTATTATGTATATTCATGATTTTATGATTTATTCATTAATTAAATCTTTGTGAATTATAAGTCAACCAAGTGAAGTACCGTTGTGTCAAGACTCCAAAAAAAGCTGATGTGGCAGAAGAAGAGAGTCGATCAAGCCACTTAAACACCACGAAAGATCTACAAAAGAAGCCCACTCATGTCGAAGCAGGTGCTCTAGTGGGGGACCCTCTGATGTTCAATCAGGCAGAGCTTGAGCACAGTGAGAGAGAGTGTCCTAGCTTAAGATGAAGTAGTATCTCTGTACTTTTCAGAAGTCTTCTTCTTACCTTTATATAGAGCAGTATCGGAGTTTGTTATGTCTAAATCCGTAGGTTGTCAAGATAGAGCGTCCACCCACTAACTAGGTTGTTAGTTGTAGGTGTTGGTTATGCAATGTGGCCACGTTTCAAAAATTTGTTAGAAGATTTCATCTAATTGCCCATGTGACCCAACTGGTCGGTGAATTGAGATCGGCCAGTGGTCGAGGCATCATCCCGATTAGATTCGAATCAAGGCGGGTTGCAGGACCTTGCCCTTTGTGGTTGATGAGATCCTGACCTAGAGGTCGACAGTGCCCGAGCTAAGGGTCGGACGAAAGTCGAAGAGATCATTTTGCCCTGGCATCTTATGTCAGATTTGACGGTGCTCGTCGTCGAGGTTCAGTTGGTGTTTCCAGTGCCAATCGATGATCAATCTCAAGGACATTGGCTGAGGTGGTATGATCTCGTAACACTTATCCCCCACTTTCGAATTCGAAGTGGTGCTTTGGGTGAAGGAAGTAGTTTTCAAAAAAATCCTTAAAGCATGTCTGAGTTGGCAAATTCGAATTGTTTGGTCTCCAGATGAATCATCGCGTCACTTCATGGAATCTAATTTCGATTTGATAAGTCGCTTTGCAAATTACACTTTAAATATTCTGAAGAGATCTGGTGCTTCGTGAATCTCGAAACATTTATAAAGGACAGTGGCTTAAGGTAGATTATCATTTTGGCCTCGCAAGGTGCTTTTTGGTAGTTACGGGTCTGCCAATCATATGGCACCACTTATCAAATATTGATTGACCCACTGTTGTTTTACGCAGATCTGTTAGCATGGTCAAATCAAAAAGGTGGTACATCAAAGAGTCACGAGGTAAGACGGCTTCGATCGGAGACACATGGCAGAGATCTAGCGAAATGGAACTTTGATCAAGGCCATTGGAGTATGATTTAAATAGGCCTACCCTCTTCCTATTCTTATTTTTTCCAGCCGCCAGTTTCTCTCTCCATTCCATTTCTGGAACCTCCTTATTGGGAATGATGTTTCCATGCTGACTTCGATCAAAATTGATCATCCAAAGAATTCTCCATGAAAGACTTAGGAGAGGCATCTTATATTTCTGAAATAAAAGTCTATAGAGATAGCTCAAAGAGGATACTGGACCTTTCACAGAAATATATATAGATGAACTGCTGAAGAGGTTCAGCATGAAAATTTTAAAAGGAGATTGTTGCCCCTTAGACATGGTATTCGTCTCTCCAAAAAGATATGCTCGACCACATCTGAGGAGATTCAAAAGATGAGCAAGATCCCTTATGCTTGGGCAATAGAAAGTCTCATGTATGTCATGTTATGTACATGATCTGATATAGCACTTGCTATGAGCGTCACAAGCAGATATCAGTCGAATCTAGATAAGCAGTACTAGAGAGCAGCGAAGAATATCCTTAAGTACTTGAGAAGAGCTAAGGATTGTTTTGATCTTTGGAGGAGAATCTGAGTTACAGATTGAAGGATACACTGATTCAGACTTTATGTCTGACACTGATGATAGAAGGTCTACATCAAGCTTTATGTTCTTATGTAATGATGGTTTGATAAATTGGAAGAGTTTCAAGCAATCGATCATTGCATATTCAATCATAGAAGCTGAGTATATTGCTGCTTTAGAAGTCGTGAAGAAAGTCTTCTAGTACAAAAAGTTCGTTGCAGAATTAGATATCATGACATCAGATGCCATCACATTATATTGCAACAACGACGACGCCATAGTCCTTGCTAAGGAGTCCAGATCTTATCAGAAATTCAAGCATATCGAGTGACGATATCACATCATTCACGACTACCTCGAAAAAAATACATCGAGATGTAGAGAGTTGACTCCACGAACAATATGACGGATCTACTGACTAAGCCGCTTAGCCAAGAAAGACTAAAGCCCACCTTGAGAAGATCGAGCTTAGATACATGGCAGATTGGCTTTAGTGCAAGTACAAGATTGTTAGATGTATGTCCTAAAAATTAATCTGACTGACACATTATATTATTTTAAGATAGATTTATACTTGACATATTTATTTATTAATAAAATTGGGTAATTTTATATCATTTTTGTCATATGTCCTTGAATCGTTTAAAAATTAATAAGATGATGACACATATTCTCAAAAATTAAGAATTTAAGATATATATCATCAATGGTTAATTTTTAGATTACTCTCAACTGATGGATCATCACGACGACGGTGACTGATCCAGTGAGGTTGGTCCATAGATCATTTTCTTAGGATAGACGAATCTTGAGTCTACAGTGTAGAGATATTAAGTGAGAGTGCAGATAGTTGTTAAAGAATAATGGTACTGAGTGTGACCAACATGAGAAGTCACTGGATGTCTACTCACTCATCAGTAACTTTTTCGATGCTATAGTTGTATGAATAGTTCTTTGACCTGTGATATCTCGACTATTCACAGTGAGGTTGCTGTAGTTTGACTGCATATTCACTTGATCTCCTAATCATGTAGATTCTTGCGGTGTATATTGACTACAGTAGATTTACTATAGGAGTAGAGTGCGCACGTAGACAGGATCTATCGATCTTAGTAGTTCAGGAGTAGTCCTATATAATTTATAAAGCTGAGTTCTTAAGATCTTGATCATAGCAATGTGATTGATGGAAAAGATTTTCATGAGAAATCACGAATTGAACTCGAGCTAATTAAATCTAATATATGACGGACGATGGGGTTGATAAATTTTCATAACCTCTATCTTATCAAAACTCGCAATAAAAAATTAAATCACATATTAACTACACCAAGAGGTTCAAACTCTTCCATTCTATTGGGTTGTCACTGCATACTGTTAGGCATCACTGATAAATAGTAAGAGCTACAAGAATTAATTGATGGTCAATAATTCTTATTGGATGAGTTGAAATTATTTTAATTTATTGAAAAGGATTTCAATGATATCCATGATGGAGATCATGATATCTCTCACTACCGAACAGAATAGAACCTATGGGATTACACACAAAAAAAGTTTTGACTTGATTAAATAATTGAACTATGAATTTGATTCAAAGATGAACCCAATTATCAATTTGATTGATGATTGGACCAAGTTGTAAGAGTTACAAAAGAGGACATACTAAAGATTAATGAGTTAGAGAAAGAACAATAAGCAATTATTATTGAATTAATCATTAATTATTTAATTTGATCATTTAATTAATGATCAGATTTTGTATAAATTAAATTAGATTTAATTTGATTCAAATTGGATCCCTTCCTAGTCAAATAAGAATTTGGCTAAACCTATTTAATTTGATTTGGAACCAATGTAGAATAAGATTAAGAGATGAGTTTTCAGTTAGACTGAGACTCTCTCTCCTCTTGCATACCACCACAAAGGAGCGCTGACCAAGAGAAGCAAGGGGCTGATGCCCCTCCTCATGGGGCATTCATGAAAAATAAAGAAGGGAGATAGAGGGTGCGGCCAAGGGTTGGCGCACCCCTCTAAGGTTCTCTCTTTTATCTCCTTATCCAAATCTAATTCAAAATTTGAATTTGATTCAAATATTTGAAATTTGAATTTGATTCGAATTGATAACATGGTTGGATAAGAAATTGAAGTCTATAAATAGGACCAACTAGAGAGCATGCCCTAATTCAATCAAGAGATCCATCTAGCCTCTCTCTTTGTTGCCGCCCACCCTTCTTCTTGGTGTCGTCCAACAAGAAGAGAGAATTCATCCTCCTCTTCCTTCCTCTAGTTCATCATCTTCTTTCTATTTTTTGAGAAGAAAAGAAGAAGAAATCAGATTTGATTTGAAGGGAGAAAGACCTGCAAGGGAGCCAGCATCCCAGTGATCTTTAGAGTCTCCTGATCAAGATCAGCCCAGTGTGGAACCTGTAGAGGCCGAATACTTATGCGGCTCCAAGAAATCTCAAGAGACATCTATAATTTTCAGATCATGGTGAAAATCTACCCGTGCAAAGATAAAATTTTAGATTTCAATAAAATAGATCTAGATCTTGTATATGTAATGATTTCTGGGTATGAGATATGATCTCTATGCATACTAGTTAGATTAGATCTAATTAAATTTAAATAGTTTAATTCTTCTTCTGCTGCAATAAATAAAAATTTTGAAATTCAACATGCATACGGCTCGTCATGAGATAGTGTTTCCTACAACTGTTGCATCAAGGCTTTGGAGAGAGCTAATGTGGTGGAAGAGAAGCATCGACTAAGCCATTGGGATATCGTGGAAGACTTGCAAAAGAAGTCCACTCATGTCGAAGGGGGTGCTTCATCGAAGGACCCTCCGATGCCTAAGTCAAGTGGTGCTTGAGCACAATGAGAGAGAGAGAGAGCCGATTTAAGATAGCATAGTGTGTCCATAACTTTTAGGGGTCCCTTCTTACCTTTATATAGAGGAGTACTGAAGTTTGTTATGCCTAAATCCATAGGTTGTCAAGATAGAGTGTCCACCCACTAATTAGGTTATTAATCATGGGTGTTGGTTATGTGATGTGGTCATATTTTGAAAATTTGTTGGAAGATTCCATCCAATTGCCCACGTGACCCAACTGGCCAGTGCATTGAGATCGGCCCACAACTGAGGCACCATCTCGATTAGATTTAAATCAAGATGGGTCATAGGACCTTGTCCTTTGTGGTCGATGGGATCCAACCTGGAGGTTGGCAGTATCCAAGCTAAGGGTCGGACGGAAGTCGAAGAGATCGCTTTGCCCCGGCATCTCATGTCAGATTTGGTGGTACTCATTGTCCAAGTTCACATCGGTGTTTCTGCCAATCAAGGATGAGTCCCGATGACATTGACTGAGGTGGTATGATCTCGTAAGAACTATTTTTTTATAGTATTGTTTGTTGCTTGTATTTATTCTCACATGCTTATTTTCTCATAGATAAATATATAAATATTTTAATAATTTTATATTATTTATTTGATATTTAAATTTAATTATATGAATTCATCCTAAATTTTGAGTTAATTATTCAAATTTCTCAAATTTTGAATTAAGGTGATTGCAATTACTTTCCATGGTTAAAACTAGAAGAAAAGTCATAAAAAGAATCATAAAAAAATATAGGAGTCCTAGAAATCTGAGATATTTTAAATCTTTCAAAAGATGAAATCTTCCTAATTATGATGACCTAGGGAATATTAGTATCTCGGATTTGCACTCTGCAAATTCAATAACATTGAGAGCAGCAGTATCGCGGAAAAAGATCTAAAAAATTCTAACTGATAGTAGTGATCTATAGGAATATTTGTTTAAGTTAGGTTTGGATGCTAATTAGCTAATCAAGGATAATTATTTAAATCTAATTGACCCTCACTTATCACTAATACATAAGTCATCAAAAGTTACTTGTTTGCTACTTATTTATCTTGCCATCATTTAAAGTTATTGCTTGGTTGAACTATTTTTTAGGACATGAAGTTTGAGTTTTTATTTTTGAAAATCTAAGGGCCTTACTTATCAAAGAAGCCTCGAAGCAAATCAGTATGAAATCTAGGCTCTAGTATGAGATCCTAAGCTCTAGATTAGAGATCAATATTTCATAAATAGATAAAGACTTATTTTTGGATATGCGAAGAGAATATGTTTACATTTGATCTTCTATTTAGTTGAAAGGTAAGGGCCTTACATATCAAAGAAGCCTCGAAGCAAATTAACATGAACTCTAGGCTCTAGAGTGAGATCTATAAGGGAGCAACTTAGCTATATACTAACTCAATGGTACACTGGGCCAATAAAATCTTGCCATATTGATAAGGGGAGCAAAGAGTGAGGAGGACCTTCCCCTTTCTCCATCCCAAACCTTGCCACCTCTTTGCCACCGTGGATATGGACCCCATCTTCGACTGCCTCAAGAAGCAACTCCTCTTTAATTGGGGCACCCTTTTCCATTTTTCTCTTCCATGAGGTTGCTTATGACTCCAACAGCCCCCTTACTAGTACTACCCTCACCTACCTCAAGGCCTCCCTCTACAAGCAATCCAATGACCCCTCGACCTAGATCGTGGACTTATTCAATATTATTATAGTATCTGATGCTAGAGGAAGGAATATCAGACAGTCTTGATTTCTGCCATCATGCAAAAGTTGCCTCTATCCCTTCCTCCACTATGATAATACCTCCAACCCTTCTACTACCATAATCACTGCCTCTACCCCTTCCAAGCAGCCTCTTCTTCATTTGGACATGTTATGGTGGTTTTGTGTGCAAAAGAGACCAAAATCAATAGAAAAATGGAGGAAAAAATAGGAGAAGGGAGATGAAAGCAAGTGAAAACATGCATGGTCTCTTTATTTTTATGTGGTGGCATAATATTGGCCCAAGGTACCATCAAGCTATTACAACGGGTATAGGAATAGGGTATAATTCTTGAAGATCTAGGGTCCAATTGAAGATTTCTTGCCCTCTAGTTGGTCTCTGTTATGATGGGAAAAGTGTCAACAATGACTAAACCTCCTCAACCATACCAAAGAGAAGATGGGAGCAAATTTGGCACAAAATCTCTTTTTTTGGAGGAAAAAAGTTATTTTCTGAAGCGAAGTTGGTGACTAACATGATGAGTTTAAAAGGTGATTGAGTCTGAAAGCTTAAGGAGGCTCAACCCCAGTCTCTCCCCCCTTTGAAACTCTCTATTATAAAAAGCAAAGCTACTAAGTGAGTGCCATGTATATATATGTATATATTTATGTGCGCGCGTGTGTGTATGTATGTATATATATGTATATATATATGTATATATATGTATATTGTTGGGTATAAATACCCCAGTCGAAGTTGTAAAGGCCGGCCCTTCGAGAGCATTTTCTGCTCCCGACCTGATGCGGTGTCTTTCTGAACTTCCCTGACTGTCCGAGCTTTCGTAATGCTCCTCTGAACTTCTCCAATGACGAACTCCTTCAGTCGTCCATCGGACTGCTTCAAATGCTCTCCGGACTCCACTATCAGCCGACCTTTCACAGCAATCAACTGATCCTCGAATCTCCTCAGACTTCTTCCAGCCACGATCAACTCGAATATGAATTTCCTCCAAGACTTCGTCAACGATCGAACTTCTCCAACAGCAGATTTCTACAACGGCCGAACTCCCTCCAAATTTTTACGACGGTCGACCGTCTTCTGGATTTCACCCGAGTTCCTGTGAGAGCCGGATTTCTGTTCCGAATTTTTATTGCAGGTGGCTTCGTCCGAGCTTCTACTACAAGTGGTCTACTCCGAACTTCTACTACAAGTGGTCTACTCCAAGCTCCTACTACAAGTGGTCTACTCCGAGCTCCTACTATAAGTGATCTACTCCGAGCTTCTACTACAAGTTGTCTGCTCCGAACTCCTACCGCAAGCGATCTACTTCGAACTTCTACTGCAAGCGGCTCGCACCGGATCTCTACTGTAAGCGAATTCCATCCGAGCTTCTATTGTAACAATTCCTTCCGAACTTCTGTTACAGGCGGTCTCCAGCCGAACTTCTTCAATAAGCGGCCCCCATCTGGACTTCTATAAGAACCGGACTCCACCTGAACATCCGTAGCGGATAGATCTCGGACGAACTCGTACAATGGACGGGCTCCAGCAACTAGATCTCTACAACGACCAACCACCTTCGGTGTCTGTCGTGCTTCCCTAGCCATCAACCTCCAATAGTATCTGCCGGACTTCAACAATGCCAATCGGACTTCCACAGGATCCTCCAGACTCCTCCAGCGGATGAACCTCTCCAATGCCATCCGAAGTTCACTGCCAGTCAACCCTCTACCGGATTTCTCATGAAGTCGGACTTCACCAACAGAAAGTCTCTGTCTGAGCTCCTACAGCAAAGGGCATCCGCCTGCGGCATCAGCACCCAAAGCACCCGACAATCGTGGGCTCGTCAGCAACCTCGAAAATATCCGAGCTCCTCTTAGACAGAAAGCT
>KE504792.1:692892-708941 GCA_000441515.1 Elaeis oleifera | reverse complement strand
TACTTCCCCAGCCAATAGTATCTGTGTTCAATTGAAAAAATTGGCAAAATTTTCTCTATATCTTTCAAATGACAGTATATTTGGCTGCAAAATCTTTCAATGTTGTTAGTTAAAACTTATCTGCTAAAATATGCTCCAAAATATATGATAAAAATTTTCTTCTCAAACAAGAAAGGCTTTCTTGAAAAGAAAATTTGCTTGTGTAGGTCTTATATTACAGGAATCAAACAAGAAATATTAAAAAATCTAAAATTATATTTTCTCCTAGAATTTCTTTTCGCAGCACTCCATGCCTGTATTTTTTTAGTTCTTTAGTAATTTTTTGTCTAAATTCTCAAATAATCTCTTAATTAAAAAGTCCAATTTTGGTTCTACATCTAGAGGCATAACAAATCTTTATGCATCATGGACTCAACTTACAATTACTATGGATAGAAGAACTTGTATCAAAAAAAAACCCTATTGGAAGCCGTAGAATAATACTTTATTTACTTTACTAATATTGAAACTAACTAATTTTACAATGACTCTGCAGTTTGTCTTTAACTGAGTTTTGTTAATTCTGTTGCCTCTTAAACTCAATGATGATGCATTCTTTGTTAAATTTGAAACTAATCAAGAAATTGAATAACAATACAATATCATGTACACCTCATTTCCTTTATTTAACATTCGTCAAGGTTACATGAACTTATAGAAAGGTAAGGCGCCTTTCTTTATCTTAGAAAATCCTTATTATCCATACAATTTCTAGAACCATCATACTAATTGAAAGCAAAACCATTGAAACCATGATAATCTAATTGAGCTCAGATGATAGTGTACCTCCTAGAATGCATCTTTTAAGAATGAACAATGTATCAATTTCTACAGATTTGAGAGAGTGTCTAGAAATTCTTAGGGCAAGTAATTATATGCCGAGCTCATAATATGAATACTCTCGGGAACAAGTAAGTCATTTATTTCCAAAATCTAAAACTCCATATATTCATAATTAAATTTCATTTCTATAAATTTAATGATAGAAAGCACTTTTGAACAAAAATACTTACTATTTGTGTATCATGGACAAATACTATTGTTAGAACATATTGTTGTGTTGTTGCTATAGTTTGTTATCTTAAATAGAGCATCACAGAGTCTTCTAGTTGCATGTTGTTTTTTAGTCTAATTGTACTATTAATTTTCTTATATTTGTGTTCACCTACAAAAATCATTATAAAAGTCAACTTCAATTAGTTGTTATGTCACAATTATTGAAAACTCTATCATATAATGCAATATCATTATGTGATTTATAAGATTGTGGATATTTTTTGAGTTTAGTTTCTATCATTATGAAATCTGCATTGTTATAAATGATGCAAGGTAACATTGAGCTGATACAGCTATTGCTTGAATTCTGGTTAAATTCCTCAAGAGCTAAACAAGTATCTTTAGTATAGTTGCAAGGATATTTCTTGATGAAATTGGCTTTTCTTTTCAATATATGCTATAAATATTGTATTTCAAAGTCAAATAAAATTTGATTCTTATTAGTGTCATCCTCACCTAATGACATTCTTACAATATAAGCACTATTTGCTTGACTAATATAGAATAAAACTATATAACAAATATATTTAGAGTATTTTAAGTGTCTTCATAACTTTTCTTATAGTTAACATCATTTTGATTAATAGATTCTAAATTTTAATTGCATAAGACTTCTAAAGATAATGATAATTGTAAAATCAATTTTGGTAATCAGGTATTGTGTTAGAATTTTTCTACCATATATATAGCCCTTTATGAAGAGATAAAGGATGATAATGACATGCAGACAAAGAAATAGAAGCAAGTAAGAAGCCAACAGATACTAGTTAAGATCCAGCACATGTAAATTATCCTAAAAAGAAAAAAAAGAAAACATATCAACTGAATATTACTAAGATAATTTTCAAAGACTATTAAAATTTTATGATGAATAAATTATTCTACCTGAGTTTATTTATAAAAATATTTACTTACATGATCAATCCAATTTGCTTACGTAGCATCATCAGAATTGCATTAATGCAAATAATTCTTTAAAATTGATGAAAAAAGCATTGATCTTTTATTTGTAACTTGATTACATATTTATTTAAGCGATATGATGGTAATGAGTTAGCATTAACATAGTTTGAGCTCTCAACTTATCCCTAAAAGCTTGCCCTTAGGAGAATAGTGCTAGCCATTAGATCATATTTGGTCACTATCAGTAATTTATCACTCTTTAATACGTCGGTACCTCAGGTTGAATTAAGGGCTGCTTGGGAGGGCTTGGTGTATACTATTATCATCTTGTGTCCTGATAGAGTGATGTTGGAAGGAGACTCTATGATGGTAATTCCCTGGTTATCCTCTTAGATCGAGCTCCCAAAAGACTATAATCCCCTATTAACAAATTCTCGGAGGTTCATGGTGTAGCATTGATGTTGCCTAATTATGCATACTTACAAGGAGAGGAACAATGCAGCTAATTGGATAGCATCATTTGTGTCTGATCATATCTAAAATATTTTTGGACATCTGTAGCTAAGACTCCCCATCTACTTTATATTTTGATTATGTCAGATGCGCATAGATATATTTATGCTGGAGCTACTTAATAAAGCTGGCTTTAATAAAAAAAGTATAATATTTTCTAAGTATGCTAAAAGCCACTTCTGAGAGCAACTAGAAGCAGAATATGGCAAAACATTAATATTCTATATATTACTTCTTTTTGGCATGTGAAATACAAGGTCATGAGAATCATAGGAGAACTAAACAAGGTTAAGTTACTAATTTTGCATGGAGTTGTGATAATAAACTTGGTTACTGCATAAATTATTAGCACCAAGCTAAAGATATTATCCTAAAGTTGCACCATATCTATTTAAAAATAACAATGATAATGCGACAAATCAAAGAATGATCACTTCTGCAAAAAAACACATGAAATAGCAAACTTAACCCAAAATAAATTTTGATCAATTCAAATAAAGGAAATAAAGCCAACGAGTTACATAAGTCCGAGAACAGCATCTGCTATTCCGCTCTCTTTTTTTGAGGAAAACAAGGCTTGAAGGCTTCAATAAGGAAAGTCAGTAGTACATAACGGCCCATGTATCCATTATTGCAGAATAAAATGAGAAGCAGGCAGGAACACAATAAAACTTAGGAGAAAAGTAGTACATGGTTGCAGTATCGTAAAAATAGAACATTGGGAGAAAATTAATACATGGTGCCAGTATAGAACAATCTAGATAAAGCTATACATAATAAACAAACCATGAGCTGTATAGGATGTACAATAGGAACAAATTATTTGATGTGAAATATTAAGAAATGAGTGATTCAGCATATGTAACATATCCATATGATAACAAAAGTGACGTCTTGAGCAATCGAAGAAGAGCATCAGCAGTAATCAGGAATTTACAAGCAAAGTAAGCTACACTGCAAATAATGAACATTAGAAGGAACCATCCGATCTTTGCACGTAATTACTGAAGCATCCCTTAAAAGAAAGAAAGTAGCAAATCGGAACATGATGAGATCGAAGTAGATTAGCTCGTGAATCATGGTCAAATAGATGGTGTATCACTATTTTGAAATAAAGTATCAATGTAGAATAGCATGCATAAATGAATAGCTAAAGCTAAGACAGCCTGATGAACCACCCAGAGCATCTGAACGAAGGCCATAAATAGAATCTCAAAAAAACAGCGACAAGGTAGAACAACACAACATTGATTATTAAAGGATGCCCTATGATAATGGACCATTAAGAATGTCGAAGTAAGGTCACACCCTCACAATCCACCTATAAAATAGCATTTAATTGGAGATGCATGTTATCAGCTATAAAGAAGTAGAATCCCAATCTAATGCTAAATTAGCCGCAAAATCAACCACTTGGTTATCTTTACGATAAGTATGAGATATGATATAATGTGGTAGAACCAATAACCATCACTGAATATCTACTAACAAAGGAGATTTGGCTATAGAAGTGTGATGTTTAAACCAACCATCATAGTAGAATCCCCTTCAAGGCATATAGAAGAGACATTAAGTTCGGTAATAACAACATGCTATCCTAACCAAATAGCAACTATTTCAGCAGATGGCATAGAATGGAAAGTAACAATTCACCATCAACTCTAAGGAATAATCCATTACAATCCCTAATAACAAAACTAGCAACAACTTTAGGAGTAATAACAGCATCACAATTAATTTTGATAGCTCCAATAGAAGGGGTGGCCATATGATCATAGGGTGAGTAATAGAAAACACAAAAGAAGAGGAGCTATCCAGTGCAGAAATGGAACCAAATTCTCTGGAGTTGAATGAACTTGTTGAGAGATGCATTCACTGTGAGTTACCTAAAATCGGTAAGCAGCATGAGCAAACAGAACTCTTTTTGCTTGCAGAAATAAATTCTATCAGAGCCTAAGAGCCGGCAAAGACGCAGGAAAAAAACTCTACCTACCAATATATTGCAACCTAGCCTGTACCTTTATTAAAGGAGCAAATATAATGACATGATGAGCATCGTCATTGATGGAATCACAAAGATCACAAGAACATCGAATAGCCAACAAATACCCCTTCGACATCTTAGTTGCTTGCGTGGCAGATGGTCTCAAATCAGTTGCCACAAAAAAAAAATTGAACTTGCAATGGCACAAGGAACTGTCAGATCCAATTCAATCTATTTGAAGAGACATTTGGCATAGAATAATTTAGAAGAGGATACATATCTTTAAGAGAAACATGATGAAACCCAACCCATAAGGGTCCTAACAAAGTTGATTAGCCCAATGCAGCCATTTGGGTTATCATCCCAGAAGAAATAACGAAGCCAACTGATGCATATCCCATCATTGATTAGATAAATAAAATTCTACAAAGAAGACTACAAAGTCATGTTTTCAACATTAATAAAAGTAGGCTAGCAGGAAGAAGGAACCGAAGACAACCATGGATCTCAAAAAACATCAATATCTGAACCAGTTCTAATTATCCATATGCTGAATAAGGAGACCAAACTTGCAATATGAAACCAAATTGTAGAACAGTGGTGTGGCCTAGAGTAATCATCCCAAGTACCATTAAAATGATATTTATGCAGCACAAGCTTGGCCTACAATGGGTTTGGGTGAAGTATGACATTAACCGCAAGCTTGCATAAATAGGCTTTACACTTGGTTAAAAGATCAACAAAACCAAACCACCTTGAGCTTTTGACGTGCACATTGAAGACCAAGCAATAGGATGAAAAGCCAACCAATCAGAAGAATGTCCCCATAAGAATGCTCAAATTTCTTTCTCTTTGGAAAGAAAAGCTAAAGGCACTGGAACAGCGGATAAGTAATATCAAAGAATTGATGACCACACCGATTGAAGAAGAGTTGTAAATTCTTCTGCTTTCAAGTTGCAATCTGCATCAGCACCTTATCCCATAGAAAGTAAATCAGATAAGCCCAAAGTGACGTCTGAAATTGGAATTCCCAAGTACCTCCAAGTTTCTTTTTCTCATGCATATGAAAAAATTGCCAAATTTGATGCTTGAATGCATGTAGAGTGTTGGACTAAATATAATATAGAAATTCTGCGAATTTGATTCTTCAATGCATGTAGAGTGTTGGACTAAATATAATATAGAAATTCTACACATTAATAGATTAGCCTGAAAGAGAACAATATGTATCAAGAATAGAAAGTAAACGTACACTATTTTGTATGGTAGCCTGGCTAATCAATGAGCAATCATGTGTGAAAAATACATGCGAAATTGATGGTCCCATTAGAGTAGGAAATAAGCCCGGAGTAGATTACGATGCAAAATAAATTATAAAAATCAAGAAAGAACCTCCAAATATAAAATAAACAGATATGGTGATAATGGACATCCTTGTTGAAGCCCCCTTGTAGGTAGAAACTAAGGTGTTAGTGTGTTGTTAATTAACAAAGCAAAAGGAGACCAAGTAATGCATTATTGAATAAAGAATTAAACTTGCCATGAAACCAATAGATGAAGTAAGTGAAACAAAAATCCCAAGAGACATGACCATAAGCCTTCTCCATATCTAGTTTAATTGTCATAAGACTGCAAAATGGAGGAGCCCTAAACAAAAATATATGAATTCTTGACTCGGAAGAATTTGATCTATAATATAGAGCAATCCTGAACAAAAGCTTCCTACTCTTGTGAGATAAGAGTAAAACAGGCTAAAACAATGAACAAGGATTTTTGCAATGATTTTATAGATGGTATTGCATAAATTGAAAAGCCAAAAATTATTGGCATGCTTTGTATTGATGGTTTTAGGAATAAAGATAATATATGTCCTTTTCCATTCAAAAGGCAAGGTAGCAATGTCAAAGAAATAATATATAGTATAAATAACCTTGTTGGCGCATTAAACCAGCTGAACATGTGGTATCATCATACGAGATCAAAGAGATATCAATCTGAAAGTACCAGACCCCGACAGACCAATTCACTAGTTAGCAGATTCAGCTCGGTATTTTATCAAGCTGAATAAAGGACATCCTTGTATTCTGTCCGAATGACATCTCGACTAACAAAGAATATCCAGCTCGGATATTTACCAACCTAAATCTTGATGCTTCCTTATCTGGGATGGATGTTATGACATCTCTATTTCACCTCGATCATCTACTGAGATGAACTATTATAATGATGAACTTAATCGTTCTGTGAACGCCCATGATGGTTTCTTAATCAAGCCACAGCTGGCCACGATCTCATATCCAGCTCATATGCACAGCTGTACGCCAGCTCATTTACAGGTAGCTCTTTAATCGCCTAACAGACTCCTCTAATGGTATAACAAACTCTGAAACGGTCTTCTTAACTCCTCTAAAAATAGAGAGTCAGGGATCCTCCATCAGTAGGTTCTACTCTCTGAAACTAGAGGAGACTCTGTCGGTAGAAATTAGGTCTGACTCTTGGCTTCTACCCAGTTCTCCTCTAATTTCATTCAGTCTCTCTTGCTCTTTCATTTTTTCCATCCCTATTCTCAAGGTTCGAACTGACTTAAGTATCGGAGGGTTAAGAACCGAAGGATCTCCACTTGATTCTTGACTGATTTTGTAGATTGAAAAATTCTCGTCAGGTCTCAAGGATCACTCTAGCCCAGCCTCACTCGATTCAAATCATCCTACTCCAGATTTTGAGCCTTGTAGCAATAGATTGGCACTAGAGGAATGGCCTTTCTAATTCTTTATGGAAAGATAGTCAAAGCATGAACTCAGTATCTTTCTCCCTCTGCTCCAGAAGAAGGAGCACCTGAGGTGCCACCACAGCAACCAAGTGCTATTGATCCTCAACAATTCAACTTCCTTATCAGCAAGTCCAAGCCTTGACAATAGCTGTTCAATAGCTTCAAAAAAAGAGAAGCAACCATTAAAAGAAGCTCCTCCCCAAATACTTTATCTCAGCACAGTTCTCAATTAGTCCATCAAGATGAACACCACATTGATGAGGCTAACAGCAAATTTACCCCCAGTACTTTAAAAGTTCAAAGAGGAGGTGATCTGGAGCATAAGGTCTTAGATCTTGAAAGACGTCTGATGGAGCTCCAAGTAGGAGATCGATCTCAGAATAAAGATAGTTTCAATCTTTAATCTCCTTTCTCTCATGAGATCTTGAGTGAACCAGTTTCAAACTAGTTCAAAATACCCACCATCAAGTCTTTTGATGGCTCTACTGATCCAATGAATCATATCGAGGGTTATAAGACCCTCATGGCTTTACAAAGGGCGTGTGATGTCCTATTGTGCATTACTTTTTCTGTAACCCTCAAGAAGGCGGTGAGAGTTTGATTTTTTGAACTCCCACAAGGGTCCATCTCTTCTTTTGAGTAGCTTGAGAGACTGTTCGTCACTAATTTTGGTACTAACAGATCTCATTTGAGGCATGTGGATAGCCTTTTCTCTGTTCAGCAAGAGGAAGAGAAGATTTTTGAAAGTATGTAGCTCATTTCAATGCAGCCATCTTGAAAGTAAAAATTTTAATGAATCAATTGCCATGTCTGCTTTAAAGAGGAGACTCTAGAGCAACTATTAGTTTTTTCTCTGAATGAGAACTTTTCAAATATCTACGATGAGATGCTTGATTAGATGCATAAGTATGCTCAGACCGAGGAGGAGGAGGTTATTTAAGGTAGGCAAGAAAGGATAAAAATGAAAAAAAAATGGTCGAGAGAGAATGATGAGATGCAGCAGACTGAAAATTCAAATCGATCTCAGAAAATCTGAGGTCAAGGAGCCCACCTGGGTGTTTTAATACTTATTCTCCTCTGACCGCTCTCCAAGCTCAGATTCTGATGGAAATTGAAGAGGAGAGATATCTCTAAAAATATGGTCCTTTGAAGGTCCCTCCAGAGAAGAGAGACAAACAAAAGTATTTTCGCTTCTGTAGAGATCATGGCCATGACATCGAGAAATGCAGGTAGCTGCGAGTTAAGATAGAAATCTTGGTGTGTCGGGGTTATCTCGATAAATATGTTAGACTGGTCAAAATCGAAGAATATAGGCCTTCAGCAAAAGGAACTTGTGACGATCACAACCGACCAATAGCTGGTGTTGTCAATATGATATCTGACGTCCTATTTGGCACTGATGATCCATCCCCTAAGAGGCAGAGAACTAAGGATGTTATCTTTTTTCTGAAATGATGTAAAGAGGATCCAAACCCTCATAATGATGCTGTCGTCGTCTCTGTGATGATAGCAAAGTATGATGTGAAAAGAGTTCTTGTTGATAATGGAAGCTCTGCTGATGTATTATTCTATGATGCTTTCTCAAAAATAAACCTGATCAGACAACTCAGACGAATCGGTACTCTCCTCATTGGGTTCTCAAAAAATTCAGTGGCAGTTGAGAGAGAAATTACTCTATCGATTACAATAGGATAGAAATCAAGGCAGTCAATGGTGTAGCTCACTTTTCTAATAGTCAGAGTCCCATCTGCTTATAATGCTATCTTCGACAGATCTGATCTCAATGCCCTCAAGGCTGTTGTCTCTACTTACCATCTATTAGTACGTTTTCCGACTAAGAAGAAGTTGGTGAAATGCATGACAACTAGACGGTGGCTCGACAGTATTTATGATTTCTACTAAATAAATCAACTGATGAAAACTGTGCCAGTTGATATACCGGATGCATTGGACGAGGTCGAAAAAACCCGAGGTGAATCGATAGAAAAATTCGAAGCCATTTCTTTAGGAGATGATCTAGGAAAAATGATCCAGATCGGTGTAAATCTTAAGTCTGATTTAAGAGAGAAAATGATCAAGTTTCTGCGAGCAAATATTGACATCTTTGCTTGGTCGACCTCTGATATGCCTGGCATTCCTACCGATGTGATTATTCATAAACTAAATGTAGATCCAAATTTTAAGCCGGTTCAGTAGAAGAAAGAAGTTTCACTCCAGAAGGTAAAAGCCATCAATAAAGAAGTTAACAAGCTTTTAAAAGCACGATTCATCAGGGAGTCCCATTATTCAAAATGGATAGCTAATATTGTTATGGTTAAGAAGGTCAATGGCAAATAGAGGATATGCATCGACTATAAACATCTCAATAAAGTTTGCCTGAAAGATAATTTTTCTCTATCGATAATTGATCAGCTTATAAATACTACCTCTGGTCATAAACTCCTCAGCTTTGTGGATGCTTTCTCAGACTATAATCAGATCTAAATGACTCCAGAAGATGAAGAAAATACCATCTTTATCACTGAAAGAGGTTAGTATTATTACAAAATGATGCCTTTTGATCTTAAAAATGTAGGTGCTATATTCTAACACCTCATCAATAAAGTTTTCAAGCAATAAATCGATCGAAATATAGAGATCTATGTTGATGACATGATAGTAAAGAGCACCAAAGAAGATCGGCATATTACCGACCTGAAAGAGGTATTTGAAGAACTTAGAAGGTACCAAATGAAGCTCAATCCTAACAAGTATGCCTTCGAAGTTGGCTCAAGTAAGTCTTTAGCTTTCTCATTAATCAAAGAGGAACAGAAGCTAATCCAGAAAAGATTAAAGCATTATTGAAAATGAAATGTTCGACCTCTATCAAAGAAATCCAGCAGCTCACCGAATGAGTGGCAACTCTCAGTCGATTTGTTCCAAGTCAGCAGAAAGATGCCTTTCATTCTTCAAAATATTAAAAAATATCAAAAATTTTAACTGGACAGAAGAATGTCGGACTGCTTTTGCGGATCTTAAGAAGTATCTTGGCTCTCCACCTCTTCTTTCTAAACTGGTTGAAGGTGAAGAGCTATACATGTGTATTTTTGTTTCACCTCATACAGTCAGCTCGATTCTTATCTGGAAAGAATGGATATTCAAAGGTCTATCTACTACACCAGCAAAGTACTGCAAGATGCAGAGATTCAATATAAGAAGATCGAAAAAATGATATATGCTTTGATCATGGCAGTCCGAAGACTCAGACCTTACTTTCAAGCTCATACTGCTGCAATATTGACAGACCAGCCGCTCAGATTGATATTATAAAGAGTTGATACTTCATGTTAGATCGTCAAATGGGCTATTAACTCAATGAATTTGATATCCACTACCGACCTCGAATTGCAGTTAAAGGTCAGATACTAGCTGATTTTGTTGCAAAATACACTGTCCCAGATGATGGATCAATCTTGGCAAGTCCTAAAAGTGATGATCCATTTTGGATTATATATATGGATAGAGCCTCAAATTTTTAAAAAGTAGCATCGATTTGATTTTAGCTAGTCCTAAAGGGTTCATAACTGAGCAGGCCTTGAGGTTCAATTTTAATACTTCCAATAATGATGCTGAATATAAAGCTCTAACAGTGGATCTCAGAATGGCAAAAGAGCTCAGAGTCAAAAAATTAAAATTTAACAGATTCATAACTTGTCGTCGATCAAATTTGAGATTAATTTGAAGCCAAAGATTCCATGATGGCCCATTACTTATAGAATGTTAAAAAGCTATCCAAAAATTTGAAGAGCTTAAAGTGCTCCAAATTTTAGATCGAAAATGCCCGGGCTGACTCTCTATTCACCTCACCACTTCGTATTTTTTCGAACTAAATCAAAAGATACTGATTGAACAGTTGGATAGGCCTAGTGTTGAGGTGCTCTCTATATTTCAGATCATCATAAGCCAAGTTGGATCGATCCCCTCGTAGATTATATATCTAAAAAAATTCTGCCCAATGATCCAATTAAGGCCAAAAGCATTAGAAGATAAGCTCCATGGTATGTTCTTCAAGAAGGCTATTTATATAAAAATCTTATTCTCTTCCTCTACTTCGATGCTTGATATCATATGAAGCTGACTACGCACTTTGAGAAGTACATGAGGAGATATATGGAAACCATCTGACAGATAGATCACTTGCTTATAAAGTAATCCGACAAGGTTACTACGGACCAGCTATTCAAAAAGATGTAGCTGATCTCATCAATAAGTGTGACTAATGCCAAAGGTACGCTAATATCCAACATCAACATCCTATTGAGCTTATTTTATTATCACTCCTTGGCCCTTTACAATTTGGGGGATGGTTATACTAGGATCTTTTCTGATAGCGGCAGATCAAAAAAATTTCTAGTAGTAGCTATTGATTATTTCACAAAATAGACAGAGGCAGAACCTTTAGCCCAAATCATAGATAAAAAATGTAAGATTTTGTCTAAAAATCTATAATATACTGATTTGGTTTACCTCAGATCATCATCACTGATAATGATCAGGAGTTTGACAACTCTAAGTTCAATGAATTCTGCTTCAAGTTTCATATTGATCACCGACTTACTTCTGTTGGACATCTACAATCAAATGGTGAAGCTGAAATAATCAATAAAACTATCCTTCAAAGTTTGAAAATAAGCCTCACTGATGTAAAATGATTGTGAACTGAAGAGCTACAGAGTGTACTGTGGGCATACCGAACCATGTATCAGATTCTGATAGGAGAGACTCCTTTCAAGCTCACCTATGAGACTGAAGCAGTGATTCCAGTTGAGATTGATCTATTATCTTATAGAGTCAAAAAATTTTATGAAGCAACCAACTCTGATCAGTTGAGGATCAATCTGGATCTTCTTGATAAAGTGAGAGAATAAGTCCATATCAGAATAATGATCTATAAGCAGAGACTTGCTAAGTATTATAATGTCCGTGTAAAATTGAAGTCTTTCAGAAGGGTGACCTCATCCTGAGACAAGCTGAAGTTTTAAAAGCTTACTGAACAAGGTAAACTAACTCCCAATTAGGAAGGATCTTATCGGATCACTGATATAGTTCACCTAGGGGCTTATAGAATTGAGAATTTAGACGGATCTGTTATTTTTCATACTTGAAATTTTGAAAATCTTCAAAAATATTATCAATGAAAATACTCTAACAAGCCCTTTCTCATATGTCATGCATGTTTTTCATTTGTCGAGATCCAAATTCTAGTCTGGTAAAGCCCCGAAGAGCATACATATTAATCTGAATTTCAGTCCGATAAAATCTCGAAAGACGTGAATATTAATTCAGATTTCAGTCCGATAAAGTCCCAAAGGGCATGAATATTAATTTAGATTCCAGTCTGGTAAAGCTCCGAAGGCATACATATTAATCCAAATTTCAATCTGATAAAGTCCCGAAGGGCATACAAATTAATCTGGATTTCAGTCCGATAAAGCTTCGAACGGCATACATATTAATCCGAATTTCAGTCTGATAAAGCCCGAAGGGTATACATATTAATCTTGATTCCAGTCTGGTAAAGCTCCGAAGGGCATACATATTAATCCAGATTTCAATCCAATAAAGCCCCGAAGGGCATACATATTAATCTGAAATTCAATCTGATAAAGTTCCAAACGACATACATATTAATCCGAATTTCAGTTCAGTAAAGCTCCGAAGGGCATACATATTAATTTAGATTCCAGTCCGGTAAAGCCCTGAAGAGCATACATATTAATCTGAATTTTAGTTTGATAAAATCCTGAAGGGCATACATATTAATCTAGATTTTAGTCCAGTAAAGCCCAAAAGGGTATACATATTAATCTAGATTTCAATCAGGTAAAGCCCTGAAGGGCATGCATATTAATCTGGATTTTAATCCGATAAAATTTTGAAGGGCATGAATATTAATCTAGATTCTAGTCTGGTAAAATCCTGAAGGACATACATATTAATCCAAATTTCAGTCCGATAAAGTTTTGAAGGGCATACATATTAATCTAGATTTCAGTCTGGTAAAGCTCTGAAGGGCATACATATTAATACTGATTTCAGTCTGGTAAAGCTTCGAAGAGCATGAATATTAATTTAGATTCTAGTCTGATAAAGCCTCGAAGGGCATGAATATTAACCTAAATTCCAGTCTGATAAAGTTTCGAAGGGCATACATATTAATCCAGACTTCAGTCAGATAAAGCTCCGAAGAACATACATATTAATTCAGATTCCAGTCCGATAAAGCTCCAAAGAGCGTACATATTAATCCAAATTTCGATTCGATAAAGCTCTAAAGGGCATGAATATCAATCCAAATTTTCATTCGAAGAAGTCCTAAAAGCCTTGATCCCCCCATCAACCAATGAGTTTTATGCCGAGCATGAGACTGAAAGGATCTTACATCAGTTTCAAACCGATGTGATACTGTATTGATCTCTGGAGCGAGATTGTATTTGGATTCTCTTAAAGATATCGATCTGTAAATCGAATCTCAAACTTGATCCATTCAAGGTCATATAAATAAAGGTACATTCAAACCTTGATTTTAATTAATTTATGATGGATGAATTTAAAATTACCAATTTTGATTCTATTGAATTATAAAAATATGTGTGGTTATTTTATCCTGACAAGTAATAAAATTTACTAGAACACATGAATTAAATCATGATGTCTAGAAAATGTTTCTTGCATTGATATAAAAGAAAGTACAGAAGCAAAAAACTTGTATCGGGTTTACATGTTCCAAAAAGGAAAGAAAGAAAAAAAATGAAGAAGACCTATATCAGGTCGATACATCCCAAGAAGAAAGAAAATTTCTATCGGATGATTATCGATGCATTGGAGTTCTCCTTGATTGGTTCCTTTTGGTCTGCTCCAATTTTTGGTAGTATGAGTGATAGTAGACTCTACGGCTGGGGTGGACTCTGATTTTTTGTCGGCCTAGAGGACTCAGTCTCTACTGGAGGCACCACAAATATAGGCTCCACGGTGACGGCTTCAGTTGTGTTCACCTCGGTAGGAGACCGATCAGATTTCTTCGCTGGCTCCTCTGCTGCTTCAGGGGATGACTCAAGATCCTCCTTTACGACCATCTCGCTAGCCACCTTCAAAGTGACCTTGGAGATATCTATTTCAAGATATAATTTTTTGATTAAGTTGCAACACTAACTGAAGGCATAATTATATGTGCCCTTAGAGCTCTCAGATACTTTATCATCGAACTCCATGGAGGTCTTGTATAATTTCACCGCCTTGGCCGTCTTATCCTGCTCCTTGTTAATTTATCTCTTCAAGGCCTCGATGGCCTTCTCATGAGCCTCATTGGCCTTTTTTGCCTCTCTAAGTCTTGGCTTCAATTCTTTATTTTTCTCGACGATAGTGTACATATCAAAATTTTTTCTTTGTTCATTGATCTTTCACTAAAGATCCAATAGGTTTTGATTCTTCTCCTTCCGTGCCTTAAACTTCGCTTCAAGTTGATGTTTGAGTCCCATAGCGAGTTCGGACTCCTTTTCTTCTTTCCTGGAAATGATCAGATTGACATCCATAGCCTCTTTATTCTTCAATAGGTAGGCCATATTCTCATACATGATCTTGAAGTCGACGGTGACCTGCAGGACAAAGGTTCAGAACGATCATTCACCAAAGTAAAAAAAAAAACTCACATGCATAAGCTATTCGAATCCGTGGTTGCCGATCTCCTCTGGTCTATTCTTCCGACGTGCCTCCAAATGGATGATCGGTATTACTGATTCGAGAAGATTTCGGCTCAATTAGGGCTGCTCCAAAAATGACATCCTTGTCATGGCATCCCCCTCAGTCGAGCTCGATGGGGCCGCAAAGGTTTCTTAGAAAATCAGGTAGGCAGCATGTGTAGATTTCAAAACTTTGAAAACAGACAGCGAAAATAAATCGGGTTAAACCTTTAACCCTATATGTAAGATATCAAATCTAAACCTACCCAAGCCTAAGGAAAGCATATATTATCAATTTGAAATTTAGAAAATTTTATGAGATCAGATCTCATTACATTTGTGCGAATAGAAATTCACCGCTATTGATAATCTCGGATTCGTAGAAGGTTGAGCCGCACACATGTCCGGCCTCTACAGATATCCATCAGGATCGATCTTGAATTTTTTTTCTTGTATGAGATTCTTCTTCTCAAGAAAAACTTTGACCTTGAAGATTTTGATCAACTCCTTTAATCTTAACTGTGAGATCAACTCCTTGATCTACAGCCTTCTTCTTCTTCTCCTCGATCTTTGATCTCTAAGTCACCAGAACTTCTTCTAGGTGTGTGAAATAGAGAGCACCCAACTTTTGAGCGTGAAAAGGAAGAAAATGATGAGAGGAGGTGGGGAGATGGAGAGAGAGAGTTTTGTTAATCAAAAATTTATTCTATGAAATCCTAGAGACCGTCCTTTATATATAGACACTGTCCTGACACATATCAAGAATCCTATCAACTTAAAAAGGTAGATTCATATCTCATAAGAATCTTCTACCTTTTAAATCTGATTTATGTCAAATAAAATCAGATATAAATGGTAGTTAATCAATCTTTTTAAGTATGTACAACAAGCATCCATGAAATATATATCAGGTGATTGGGGTGCCAACTCTTGACACCCCACAAAGGGATCTCTAGCCAAAAGAGATGGGGCGTGGACCCCACTCTCTTCTTCCACCCATGACACATAAGAGGGGTGGGCCCTCTAGGATATGGTGCACAAAATTTTAAAAGAAAAGATGCACCAT
>KE504792.1:654805-665506 GCA_000441515.1 Elaeis oleifera | reverse complement strand
ATATATATATATATATATATATATATATTTGATTGAAAGAGGGAGGGAGATCCATCCAGATATATTAAATGAGAGTTTTTACAAGCAATGAGAATGGGTTTAGCAAGATCGGAAGGCCAACAAGATTAAAGTAATGAACTCATTATAGAATCTCAATTGGCCTGAAGTGGTCCGTTCTCCCTGAACAATGGTGACGAACAAACAAAGAGGTCATGATATTATTACAGCAATGGATTGTCAGGCATAAGTGATGAGCAAGTTAGCTTGTTATAAAAGCTCCAGCAAGCCACGAAGAAGCTTCTTCGGACTCGATGAAGCACCTTAAAGAGTGTACATGAAGGGATGCCTCTCATGTAAAGTTTAACGTTGCTAGAAAGACTGAATGAGGCCTTCTTTTAACTGTTATTGCCACTGCTTAACAAAGAGCCTTATACAGTCCCTCTTCACGCTTGCTTGTGCATCATATTATCCAGTCCTGTATTGAAGAGATGACTCTGCTGTAGGTGGTATTTGGAAGATAGGCTTCAAATCGATAAATTTTCTAGTCCTCTCCTTCCATAAAGTCTAGCAGAGGGTGGTTGTGATGAAATTCCAAGCTTTGGGCGATACCTAATTGTGAAACGAATGCCTCTGCTTTCTCTATAGATGGGTAATAATTGTTGAGGTAAGTAAATTTAGTTTGCATGCAAGTCGTTCTCATAGCTGCTTGATGAAAGTACATGAGATAAAAAAATGATCCACAGCTTCCTCCGGATCTGCACACAGAGGACAGGCGATCTTCATGCTTATTCCTCTTTGTTGAAGATTTGTAGTTGTTAATAGCTTATCATTATAGAGGAGCCAATAGAAGATTTTCACTTTGGTTGGGAGAGATGTTGGTCAGATTATGGTAGAGAATAAGATGTGATCTGGCCGTGAGTGAGCAGGTTATAGTAGCTTTTAGTTGAATACTCTCCTTTCTTTTCCATTTCCATATCAGTTTGTTGTTGCACCTGTTAAATTGTCTCCAGAAAGAAGGTGCATGAGTTGAGAGAAACTGACTTGGCCTAGCCGACTTAAGGAGTCTCTGAAGAGGGATTTTTTATTAGTTTTGTTGCAAAAATTTGCTACAGAGATGTCAGATTCCTTTGTGAGGATGTAGAGTGCTAGGAAGTAGTTTTTAAGTAGAGAATATCTTGTCCACTGATCTTTCCAGAAGGAGATTAATTTGCGATTGCCCAACTTGAACCAGCAACTTTGGTTAAAGAATTTTTTGACCTTAGTAATACTCCTCCATACAGTTGAGATGTTTGCATGGTGATGAGAGTCCCAGGTATTAGATGGGTTGCCCTTATAGTGCAAATTTAACATTAGCTTCTGTCATAGATTTGAGTGTGCTGTGTAGAGACGCCACCATCTTTTGTCAAGAGGCATTGATTGAAGAGTTTAAAATTAATGATTCTCAATCCCCCAAGGTGCTTCAGTCGATAGATTTTGTCCTAGCTGATCAATCAATGGACACCAGAGCATGGTTTATCTCCTCTCCATAAGAACTCGTGTCTTTTCCTATCAATCTTCTGAATTACTTCTTGTGGCTACATAAAGGAGGACATCCAATATGTGGGGATTGAGTTAAGTACAGTATTGATTAGTATCAGTCGTCCTTCCATCGACAGCAATCTTCCTTTCTAGGGTTGAAGCTTCTTATCAACTTTTTCGATCAAAAAGTCCCAATCTAAAGCTTTCAGCTTGGAGGAGTGAAGTGGGAGCCCAAGGTACTTGGTTGGGAGGGAAGATAATATGCAGCCAAGGAGTGTTGCCAGCAGTTGACATTGTTGGTTATGCAGTCCAATGCCCACCAGTGAACTCTTTTCAAAGTTGATTTTGAGCTCTGTGATAAGTTCATAATAATATAGAATAAATTTGAGGTTAAAAATGTGTACCTTAAAGGCATCGCTGAGAATGAAAGTGTTGTCAACGAATTGAATGCAGTGAATATTACTGGAGATGTGTGGTGGACCAATCCCAGCAATGATTCCATTAGAGGCAATAGTTCTTAGGATGCGTTGAAGAGCATCAGAGACTAGAAGAATTGGGTAGGGAGAGAGGATCTTCTTGTTTAAGACCCCTTCTAGCTTAAATCCAATTCAGCGGCTCTCTATTGACAATAGGAGCAGTTCTACTAGTTTGAAGAATATTTTAATCCATGAGCACCATTTAGGGCCAAAGCCTCTTCTTTCAGCAGAGTCAACAAAAATCCCTCCTTATGTGATCAAATGCTTTCTCAAAATCTAGCTTTAGAATGACATCATTATGCTTTGATTTTTTCAATAGACAATTAACTCCGATGCCAAAGCAAAATAATCTGTGATTTGCGTCCTCCGAATGAAGGTGGATTGAGAGTCTGAAACCAGCGCTGAGATGATCCTTGAGAGCCGTTTGGTGAGAACTTTGGATAGGATTTTCATGACATTGTTTATCATACTTATAGGCCTATAGTCTCTTACAGATGAGCTGGTGTTTCCTTGGGATCAGTACTAGGTGATTGTAGTTGAGTCGACCCAAGTCAATAGAACCTGAATGAATTGCATTGAACAATTGGCAAAGATCATCCTTGATAATGTACCAAAACTATTGGCAGAAAGAAGAGGGAAAACCGTCGAGCCCGGGGGATTTGTTCTTCGGCAGATCAAATATTGCGTCCTTTATCCCTTGTTCTGAGAAATGGTCCTCTAGGCTATTTAGGTCAGTAATGTTTTCATTGTATATGTTTCTCCTGTCCACTGATGTTCCTAGGAGATCAGTGCAATAGTTGAAAAGGCTTGTTTAATGAGTTTCGGATCATGGATTGCCTCTCTCAGATGGTCAAGATGGGTGATTGTGTTTTCCTTTCCATGAGCTAGCCATAACATGAAAGAATCTTATATTCTGGTCTCCATGCTTCAACCAGGTGATAAGGGATCTTTGCTTCCATAAAATTCCTCTTCGAGCAGGACGGCATGGAGCTGATTCTTTAAATTGGTTCTTTCTTCAACCTCAGCTGTGTGCAAGCTAGAGTTTTCTTCCTTTGTATCGAGATGCTGAATTCTATGCTTAATCTCCTCCTTTTCTTTATCACATTTCCATTTGCTGCTTTGGTGAAGATAATTTTTTGAAAAAGGAATAAAGATAAGCTAATATTCTATAATATAGAAAGTGAAATGAAAAGAGGAATCATACAGCCCAATCATGCTTGCTTTGAATGTCCTTACCTTCTTCATAGAGTTTGAAACCTCTCAAAAGGTCAGGTCGATGAAAGTGGCCCGGTCCTTGAAGAGTTTTTGAAGAAGATCCAAGAAACAAAGGTCTTTGGAAAAAAAAGATTAAGAGGAGAAGGAAGAAATGAGAATGGAGTGATTTAACCATATTCTCTTCGATTCTCTTTCCCTCCTTTGTTTGTTATAGAAACCAATTTGAGTGCTAGAGAAAAGAGTTGCTTATAATCAAATAAACATTTCAGAGAGAGAGGGCAATGATGAGAGAGGGTTTTAAGGCGATGTTCTCTTCCATATTACGGTAAGGATAACTTATGGCTCCCCGTTCACCTTCTTCTTTCCTTTTTGAACAGTTTAAACATTTCTTCAAATTACTTGCATGGTTTTTATTCTAATCAAATCCATTGCTTTACAATGTTGTTGGATGTAGAAGGTAGAGATTACCATAAATCTTGAAAACCAATTAAAATTTTTTTATTTTTTGATAAATATCTATTTTTATTGAATACCATGTATTGTATTAACCTTGACCATTACTTGTTGCATGTCATTATATTACGAGTTCAAAGCAACGACCAATAAGTTCGTATCTTCACTCACGTGCCTTTTCCTGGTCTCTGACTCAATTCACTAGGTGCTTAGGACAAGAAAGTAACAAACTATTGCACCTAGGTCCAAAAAAACCATGGACCGTAAGTTGGCGAACATATGCAGAGATAGGAGTGACTTTGTTGGCTTCCTTCCATGATCACTTTATTGGTGGAGGAGAATCCCAATCATATTTTAGGATAATTTTTTCAATATTTTCTATATGAGAGATCAAAATATATTTTAAGATAGCGCCTAATATATTTCTGAATTTGATCATTTTTTATTCTTAATGTTCCGTGAGTCATTTATAGTTTCTTTATAATAAAATTTTATTAATTTATTTAATTTTTTAAATCACTTTAGAAATGTTTAAAGTCCTATCCCAATTATCTAAAACGTATTCAGAAATATCTCCTATCTTTTTTATAGTTGATGTTATCTTCATTATATTTGTAGCTGTTTCTTGTACGATAAGACATGAACTTCCATTTTCTGGCATCATATTGTGACCAGGGCATATACTGCACGCCATAATTTTGGGCCTCCGGTAAGTCATGGATTGTGGTCGTAAAAAAAAAATACTGACACTATTCGATCACGTAACTGGAAGAAGTTACTTTTAATACGAAATGGTCGCGATGGGGTTGTTTTTGATCCTATACTTGATTGGTGACAAGTCAATTATATTGTCATATTATAGAGTGTACGAGGCTAAGGTTGCATGAATATGTAATTTGTATGCGGTAAACTATTAAAGTGAAAAGCACTCTTAGTTTCACATGCATTTCAGTTATTATCATCTTGCGTTTGGTTCTGATTGGTCCCATTGATCATGTGCTGTATTAAGAAGGATCTAATGTCTGTGATCGTCACCGCTACGTACTAAGCACCATGAATTTAATGTAATAGTTAATGAGATATCAACCTAGCCTTAGGTCAAAATATTTTGCCTATTTAGTTTCATTTTGGACACCCAGGGGGAAAGTTGCCCAAAACAGAGAGAAAATGATGCAAGTTATTTACAAAAACAAAATATCATCTGCATAGTTGCACATAAATATTTGTGTGCTTGTGAACTATGCTAAACTATTATTTATGCATGTTACAAGTAAATTGTCAAGTTGATACTAACACCACTCATTGATATTGATTTTGTTGAAAAATCATGTGTTTGGCATATTTTGTTCAGTTTTATACGATAAACTCAATGATATACTACTTGTTTAGGTTTGTTAGTTACATTTTATGGTTTAAAAAAAATATTCAATATTACAAATATTAGGAAAAGTAAAAAAATTAAATAAGAAATTAAATAATTTTAAGATTATTTAAAATTTATTCTATTGTTTATGATCGTCTGGTGTATGATTTTAGTGGTTACACTCTGAATGCTGAAAATAGTTAATTATATATTTTTAAAAAAATTAATAATTTTTTAAATAATAATCATTTCAATATATGATTTATTCAACTCTTTCTCTTCTTTTTTTTTTTTTTTTTTGATAAAACCAAAGAGGTTGGGAGGAGGGCGTCTCGGCATAGCTACTTCCTCTAAGCATGAGATCCAATGGATCAGAAATCACTTTCGTGACTCGAATCTGGATCACTTGTATGAAAGTCAAAGCCCGTTCCATTAGGCCTCTCACAACTTCGATTGTTACACATTATGCTTATTTTTTTTTTCTTTGTTAACTGACACATTATGCTATTATTTGATGATGATCAGAAGCATGAAATTTGATGTCTCGTGGATCTGAAAAAATCTAGAAATGCCAACTTGGTGGCATATCTGGCCGATATATAAGATAATTTAGCGTCAACCTAATTTTAGGCAAAACTCTGAAGTGAACTCCGGATTTAGATTGTCTGTCCCTGGTTGAACCAAAATGTTCCAGTATTGATTTTGGAGTTTTGGCCAAAATTTCTAGTTATGTTGTCACTAGCTTGATCAGCTTGCGTCTGGCTGCTTTTGCTTATTCAGTGGATAAAAATGACTTTTCACCTCCCAATTCTCCTACTTTTTCCCCTGTGCTAGTTAATCAGATAGTAACATTTTATACAACAAATCTTCGCATTTGTGGCAGTTTTGGCGGCTTTTCTGTGGTTCGAGTAAAATTCAATATTTGAAACCTGTATCTAATTTACTATTTCTCGCATAAAAAAGGAGGTCAATCATCTCCTATGCTAACTGCTCGATGATTCTATAGCCTACCGATGTTCCGGTGTCTGCAATCCAATAAAGTAGCACAAGTTGTCTGTGATTTCTGGAAAAAAAAAAATGAAATACATAAACACAACTGAGGTTAGTTATAGCAAATAATTATTATAGTTTTATGCTTGTTTCAATAATTTTATTCCATGAAAAAATTCTGGCAACAACAAAAGCATTAAAACATTAATTGTCACATACAATCATTACAAAGACTTATATTTAAAATATTTTACGGCGCAGAAAAATGGTGTTGCAGGAGGCAGGTATGATTATAATAGTGTCCTCTTAAAATATGGCGGAGACATAAGTTTTGCATATTTTCTTGTAGGCATTATATTGGAGTTAATTGGATAGTGGATTATAGCTGCCTCTCTTCTCTAATGCTTCTTCTATTTCTGGCTCATATTTTCTGGTCAGTAGTTATTAGTCATCAATTGCAAGCAAGATTTCTTAATAATGTAAATTTTATAATTTCAATTTTTTAAAATAGATAGTTATAATGGCTGTTATTAATTATGATAAATTATATGATAGCCATTATGTGTTTATGTGTTGTGATGGATGATTATTAATATCATTATGATGACCAATATTCAAATTTTGCATCCAAAGATCAAGATGGGTGACCTCTCCCCTGTAGCCCTTCCAATCTGCTACCATTATCCCAAAATTTACCTCTTAGTTCACGTCTTATGCTTTATATGATTATCTCTATTATTTGGTCTTCCAACATTAAATAACTAAAATCTGATTCCAATTTATATTCTTGGCACGCTCACAATGTTAAAATCCTAGGACATACTTGCGATGTTTACAGGTTAAAGTCTTGATGATTGGATCTCTATCTATATTATTTACTTCATGCAGCTTTCTATAGTTGATAATTCATCCAATTGCTTATGGTGGTAACCTCTATACTATGCATAGATATAAATTATGTCACTTGGGCATCTACTTGACTTGTTTGTGTACAACCAGTCTTACAGATAGATGTAAACAAAGGCTAGCCGTTGCTTTTTACTTCGTTTTCTTTTTCTGTTTTTTAGTAATTTATATATGAGGACTACATAGTATCTTTACTCAAGTCTTTCCTATGTGGTCAATATCTTGTACAATGACATCGAACATTCAGACATTTTTATATGCACCGTTCAAGTGCCGTATTTGTTATTTTTGCTACCAATAATTCTTGTTCCAATCTTTGTTTAAATTTGTTTAGACTGTTCACTCTATCGTATAGTTTCTTAAATATTTTATTATACCAGTAGGCATTTATGATCTCATAAACTAGCTGATTACTAACATTAGTGACCCTTTGTATCAGTCTATCTTATAAAAGATTTAAATAAGACTAAGGTCCTAGAGTCTTGCAAGGAGATGGGGCTTAGCCTATAAAAGATCTTCTAGTAATGAGAACCCAATCTCTGTAATAGGAGATCTCTTGAAGAAGATTCAATATAGTAATAACAAGCTGATTGATTGATAAGAGAGCATATGTGATTAGTTTGATATAAGAGTTATAGACTGCATCCCATCTTTATAGTGATTAGTGCTCCTAAATCGTAGTTAAAAAAATTTATTTCAGAATAAAATTCAAGAGATATTTCTCGAGATATAACATTATATACATCCCTGGAAGGGCTCATGTATATGAGAGTATCTGTACATGGCTGCTAGTGAAGGACACTGGACCATGCCTAGCACGGCCGACCAAGCCCACCGAACCTGAGACTGAACGGGCCGTGCCTGGCACGGCACGATTAGCCTTAGGCCCCAGCCCGGCACAGCCCTAGGCCCGATGGGTGGCGGGCCATGCTTAGCACGGTCCATTGGCCCGCGGGCCTCTTTTTTTTAAAACAATTGCAAACTGGCCATGCCAGGCACGCCCTTTTGGTCCGTTACAGGCCATGCCTGGCATGGTCCGTTTGAGGCCATTACGGGCCAGGCTTGGCACAACCCGTTTCGGCCTATAACAGCCAAAACGGTTATTTCGGGTTTTTATCTTTTTACTCCTCCCAACAGCCATAAAACAGCTATTTTGAGGGTATTTTGAAAAAAAAATTATGAATTCCTATAAATAGCACCCTCCTCTCCCATTCTCATCACGCCAAATCTATTCTTCTCTCCTGCCCTACTACTACTATTTCTCTCTTCTAGCAATATTGCAAGTATTCTAGCAATTTAATTTTTAGTTTGAATTTAGCAAGTCTTCAAGTGCTACACAAAAGGAGGTCTTTGTCGAGGAGCACAAGAGGATAAAGGAGCATAAGAGGTGATCCTTGTCGAAGAGCACAAGAGGAAGCTCACAAATCTCGACACTGCCTCCACTCAATTCCTCCACCTCTGCTCAATTCCTCCACCTCCGATTAGTTAATACAATCAATTCCTTTACAGTAGCATCGGAATCTACTTTTAGTGCAGGTTGGTGTGTTCTTGATGAAAAGAGAAGTCGAATGACCGGTGAGACACTGGAGATGCTGTCCTGCTTTAAAGATTGATTGGATGCGAAAGCGAGGCTTCAAGATAAAAAGTAGATATTATATTACATCTTCTGATGAAGACGATACAAACGAGACCAACTATTACTAAGATTTTTATTAAGCTAGTACAGAAGAGTAGAGAGAGGATCTCGAAGGAGTTCAGTGAGAGAACAGACAAGCTGATACGATTTTATTTATTTTTTATTAATTGTATTAAATTTTTAATTATTGAGGTGAGTCACCTCTATAATTTTTTTCTTCTCTCCCTCCTCATTGTACTCTGGAGATCAAGCCTAGCCCCCCTCTCTCCTTATACCATTTTGATATTTATTAATAAACTGATAGGAGTCCATGCCAAACCCCCCACCTAACAAGGTGGCTTTATATTTAAATCTCTAGTCCCCAATTTTTTTAATTATTCATTCATATTTTTTATAAATTTTAAAAATCCGTTTCAAGGGGTCAGACTGGCACGCGGGCCGTGCCGTGCCTGGCCAACCGATCATGTCAGCCCAGGCCCTTATAGGCCATGTCGAGCTTGAGCCACAGAAAACCCTAGCCCAACCTAGCCACCCTCTTATGGGCTGTGCCAAGCTGGGCCGTGTTATGGGCGGCCTGGCCCGTTGCCCATCTCTAATGGCTGCAGATATAAGATATGGGCTATCTCTAGTAACTCTCATAAAAATTAAATATATATGCAGAGCCATTAATGCACAGACTTGTAATAGAGAATTCTATACTATATATGTGATAGTTGAGGTTTGAGTTAAAAGAATGCAGTTCAAGATCTGGTTCACTCTGATTTCTTTAGATAGAGATTATTCATACTAAGTAAAGTTAAGTCATCTTATCCATTGTATAATACAAGCACTTTAAAATTATATTTTTATTATAATTTTAAAAATTTGAGTTTTCTGAGGGTTTGTTGGAAGGACATCAAAAAGAAAAAACTCAAATTTTTTTTAAAATCTCCCTTCAAATATTTTAATCTTATCTTTTAATTTTATCATTTAAATATTTATTATTTATGATACCATTAATTTATTCATTACCATTCTTTTAATTTCTGATCGTTGGACTCCTAATTACCAAATGATTATATATATTTAATCTTATTTTATTTCTTATCATTGGACTTCTTATTAAAGATCTTAATATGAGTTAATAAAAATCCCAATGGTCATATTGGGTGGGTATAAAAGGACTATCTTGAGACCTGATTTTTTACATCCCAACTATTCTTCTCCCTCTCTTCTTTTTGATATTTTTTTAAATTTTTTTTATTGATTATTTTTCTAGATACTGAAAGGATCTCTATCAATCTTCTTTACTGTCATGCTCGTAGCGAAAAATCTTGATCGTATTTTGAGATGATTTTTTTTATATTTTTTATATAAAAGATGAAAATATACTTTGGAACAGTGTCTAACGTACTTTCAAATTTGATCATTTTTTATTATTAATATTTTATAAATTATTATAATTATTATAACAAATTTATTAATTTATTAATTTTTAAATCACCTCAAAAATTCTTAAAGTCCTGTCCCAACGCACTTAAAACTATACATCCTTCCAACTTATTGGGATTTTTCTGAGGAGATTTGTCAGATCAATACTTTATTACTTGGCTAACAATTGGTGATAAGTTGACTTTGAATTAGTTATTGAACTGTGGTAGTTGCTATAACTTTACCCAAGCTTGATGAAATTAAAGATCGGCCAGCATTGGATTGGTTATCCAACTTTTAAACATAATTACCTCATACATTCTAAATCACTTACTTATTTGACTACGTGATTGTTGTTTGTTTATTAATCTAATCCACTTTTGAAAACTCTTCAACATTTGCAGCCAAAATGTTACTCTTCTACTGATACTTTTAACGTGTATTAATAGAGTAATCACTCTTTTGTCCTATTAAGTGACTTAAAAACATTAAAAAAATAATGACATCCCTTTAATTTTTTTATGATTTGCTCCTACACTTCAAATCTTTTATTATTATTTTTTTTTTTTCAATTAGACTCCAAAACTTAATATCTGGGTGCAATGTGGCCCAAACCCAAGACCAGCACATTTAAAAGATGGGCTCAAATATTAGGCCCGGTCCAATCCGCCGGGCTCAAAAATCAGACCTAGGCTTGTCCAAAATGTTCCAAGTTTAGACAGATCACCCAGAAT
>KE504792.1:597292-616120 GCA_000441515.1 Elaeis oleifera | reverse complement strand
AGGAATCGTTATGATAGAAGCTCGGATGGAGGTTTACAGTAGAGATCCGACGTGGACCGCTCGTAGTAGGAGCTCGGAGTAGACCGTGTGCAGTAGAAGCTCGGGGTAGAGGTCCGGCTCCCGTAGGAGCTCGGAGCAGAGGTCCGGCTCCCGTAGGAGCTCGGATGGAGTCCAGTAGCTGTAGGAATCTATCCTTGGGGGAAGTTCGGCCGTGGATGAAGTCTGGAGGAAGTTCGAAAAGTATTCGCTTACAGTAGAAATCCGACGTGAGCTGCTTGTAGTAGAAGTTCGGAGTAGACCGCTCGTGGTAGGGGTTCAGAGTAGACCGCCTACAGTAGAAGTTCGGAGTAGAGGTCTTACGGTGGAGGTTCGGAGTCTGTTCGTTGTAGAAGTCCAGATGAAGCCCACCTGCAATAAAAGTTCGGGGTAGAAATTCGGCTCTCTCAGGAGCTCGGACGAAATCCAGAAGGCGGTCGTCCGCCGTAGGAGCTCGGAGATCGTTGTAGAAATCTGCTATTGGAGAAGTTCGGCTGTTGTAGAAATTCGCTGTTGGAGAAGTTCGGCCGTTGTAGAAATGCGCTGTTGGAGAAGTTCGGCCGTTTTAGAAATTCGCTGTTGGAGAAGTTCGACCGTTATAGAAATTCGGAGATCAGTCAATCGCCGCAAAAGCCCGGCTGATAGCGAGGCCCAGAGAACATTTGAAGCAGTCCGGTGGATGACTGAAGGAGTTCGTCGTTGGAGAAGACCGGAAGATTTGGAAGGAGCTCGTCTGTCGAAGGAATTCGATCGACATTGTGGAAATCCAACGGTCGGAGGAGTTCGGAAAAGCAGCCGCACGAAGTCGGAAGGATCTAGGGAGAGTCAGCCTCTAATGAACTTCGGCTAGGGGTATTTTATACCCAACAATGCTATTTGCCTCCCAGAAGATATGCCAGACAGACGTCACAGTAGAATGACAAAGGAGCCTCTAGATGTCATGGAATAGCGGATGAACTTTCATTGCTTCACCTCATCCTAGATCCCATCGATGACTATGGCTAAGTCACCCTTAACGAAAATCCTCTCAACACTTAGCTCTTGCCTCACGTAGATGATCGTCTTCTTTAAGGAAAAAAACAACCACACACAACATTACATGCCAATACTTCCCCCCAAAAAAAGAAATAGAAAAAAATATAAAAAGTAATTTTAAAAGATACCACAACAATATTTTTTCCAAAATAATAAAAAAGGGTACATTTTTTTTCAAAAAAATAAAATCTCACATAGAAATTTTATATGGGCACCCACATTAAAAGCATTAGTTTGCTGTTTTATACATATAGTCCACATAATTTTTTATGCGACCAGGTTTCTTATAAAATATTTATGCGATGCCACAAGACCTATCTATTTTATGGGTCCGGACTGCATAATTATTCTACATGATTAATGGCATTTAAACCTAAATCTACCGATCCCTCTTCTGATCCCATCCTTTTTCCATCCTACCCCACCACTGTCTCCTCACCCCACCTCATTGTCCTCCATCCCTTTCCACCATGCCCACTATTGAAGCTCCTCTTTCCTTATCTTTTCCTTCCTCATTTCCACTCCAATTCTCTCTCTCGATTTTTCTTCACCAATATGACGCTCCTGTGTAGTCATCGATGCTTGCAATGGTGCTAGAGTTGATAGCAATTTTATATTATGCATTAGTAAACTCCATGTTGTATTAATTTATCTAGAGGTATATATGACTTGCTTGATAATTAATTTACTTAATGTATATTTATATATTTGTAAATATATACTCTCAAAATGAGAAAGAAAGAAAACATCAAATTTTTTGATTTTTAATCATAAGACTAATGACTCTATTAGTCAGAGGAGTCTTTAATTTTCAAATTTTATTTAAATTTATATTAGAAAAATATAGTAAAAGAAAGTCACCCAATATGTCTTTCATTGGTGTGTGCCTCATATGATTCTCATTCTTGTCTGGGTTTCTTCATTATGTTTTGCACTTTGAAATTCTCATATAGATGATGTGGCATTTTAGAGGGTCCTCTATATGGTGCATTCTAGTAGATCGCCTAGCAATTGGATAGATTTTTTCAGATATCCGACCCATTCCAAATCGTAATAGGACTTGTTTAGCATACCCTATAGGGTTTGGGACAAATTTGGGATTAAAATTAAAATTCATTTAGATTTTAGACAGATTTAAGATTTATCTCTCAGATACCTATTATCTAGACCTGATTATATATATTTAAATTTTATAAAATTTGTATGTAATAGGTGGAATAGAGTTCAAATCCTTAAATAGGCTAACCACTAGCTTAATTAATGAGGTACAGTGAGGTAATATTTATACCATTTAAACTCTTATATATAAATATCAATTGCATGGCCCCACCCGATTGAGACTCCTGAGGGCAGAAAAAGTAGAGAAAAAATCGGCAAAAAAAAGGAAAAAAACAAATGGTAAGATCTTCTTCCATGTAGATGATTTTTTTTCTTTTTCTTTTTTTGCTTTTCACTTCTTTTTCTTTTCATTTCACTCTGTTTTCCAAAGATCTGTGGGGAACGAGAGTACCTGAGAAGATCGAAGGGGTTTCCTATATATATATATATATTAAAATGAAAGTATCAGCCTTCGTCTGTCATGTGTGTGGTTAACCATCTGACATATTATTTTTTATTGCTTCGAACCTTCCTCACGACGTATTTTTTGGGGGGCACGACAGAGCGGGGAGGGGGGCTGCACACGAAACAGAGTGAGGTCAAGGAGGTGGGGAAGGAAGGGGGCATGGTGGAGGGTGGCGCGAATGTGGCAGAGAGCATAGTTGGAGTCAGCGGGGTGGATAAGGTGATGATGAGGGTGATGGAGGTCGGGAGCCTCAGGGAGATTAGGTAGATGGCGAGGCAAACTCTAAGGGCGATGAGGGGAGAGGAGGATGAGGAGGCCGTGCTGTCAGTGATGATAGTGGAGGATGTATTGGGAAGGATCCTTCACAAATATGGAATATGGATCTTCCATCCAAGATCGCTAATCTAAGTGATGATGTCGATACTGCAACAGAAAGAAAGAAGATATATATAAAAAAAATACAATCAAATACATGAATCAACCTAAGACTTACCTCTACGGGATATACAAGCTTCATTATAAAAGAAAGAACAAATACAAAAGGAGATCACATACTCTCAACTCTCATACATTAATCTCTCTCTCAATAAGAAGCTCTCGACCCTTACAGTACTCTCAAAGAACCCCAAGAATGACCCTCTCTGCCGCTACCTATTGCTGCTTGCTGCTCCTCACTGCTCATGGATCCTTAGGATCCCTTCTGTTGCTCTCTATCGCTACCCTCCTCTCAACCCATCTGTCTCATTTTAAAGGGCCCAAGTTGAGTCTTAATCGCATCCAAATCCGCATACAACTCCCAACAAGACTCTAAAACATCCTTGGCCGTTTGATCGTGCTTGCACACATCTCAACCACTCGATCATGCATGAACCACTGCCAAAATGATCCCTGGACCATTCGATCAAGCCCGCATGCAATTACCACCGTTGGATCATGCACAACCGCATGATAATGCATGTAGACCGCGTGTCCACCTCCCAGTGCAGTGTGGTAGACTGCACGGTGGACCTCGCATCCCACACCTGTTTAGGCCACGCGCTGCTATGTGCCTACACACCTGTGGTCCGTGCCTATAGGCCTGCACACCTGTTGGCCGGGTCGCTCCATCGTGAGCCTCACACTGCGTGCTGTGGGCTTCTCTGTGTCTGAATTTTACTATTATGGATTGAATTCGAGGCACCAAAATTCAACAATCTCCATCTTGACTCAATATTCGGTCTCCACATAACTTTAAGAGCTTCTGAATGATCTTGTCTCCATGCTTTGGGGTATATACCTGACTGGTCATGGATGAACAACATGAAAATTGAGCCAGACCACTCGATCCTATCTTCGTCATATGCTATGACCGTCTAACTTGAGACCTGCTTGGGATAGCTTCCTGTAGCAATAGAAACTTCACCCTACGATATCGCCTATCATCTTACTGAGTCTCCCATCTCATGTCCAATCCATCTATGCCTGGAGCTCCACCTCGAGCTGAGCTCCTTGTTAAGAGGTAATGTTCTCTATACCTCTTTCTCTTCATCACAACCCTGCTACCGTGCAGAACCTTCAAGATTCCATCCTCAGCTCTTCACCTATAGCTGCTTGAATCTAGTCTGCTTAGTGAAATTAGATTATTCTGAAATTAGATGTGTATTGGACCTCATCCAATTCTTCACTGCTCCATCATGAGTCTGTAAGCTAACAGTTTCACTACCCTTGATCGTACAGTTTGATCTATCCGACAGATGAACAGTACCCTCATCACTCTTTAAAAGTTAAACAGCTCCTCTCTGTAACAAACATAATTTGAACATCTAAAATCTAAAATTCACTATGGGAAAGAACTAGATATCTCATCAGATACTAGAAGAATATCATCACTTTTTTTTGTATCGCTATCTTGGACCGCTGCCGTAGTAGCCCTTGTTCGATCTCTTAGTTGTGGATAATCTCTGACTCGATATCCTAACTCATCACATCGATAGTATCTGATCTTACTGAAGCCCTCGACTTGGATTTAGATCGCCCACCTTGCGATCCTTTACCGCTTCATCCTCTACCACCACCACCTCCAGTCACCGTCAAAGTAGAGTCACCATCTGAACTTGAAGCTCGGTTCTTCTACCTGAGAGTCTCATTTTGAAAAAGTACAGAAATGACCTCATCCATCTTGATGGTGCTCTTCCTTACAAGAAGAGCAGTTACCAAAGACTCAAAAGAAGGGAGAAGTGACAGAAGCAAGACCAACGTTCTGATCTTCTTCTCAACATTCTCACCAACACTGAGAAGATCAGTGAGGATCTTCTAAAAATTACTAAGATATTTCTACATGCTCTGCCCCTCTCTCATCCATAGCTAATAGAATTACTTTCAAAAAGAGAGCATCGATGAATAACTTCACCATATATATCTCTTCGAGTTTTGTCCATATCATCATCGAAGAAATCTCGCTAAGCACATGGATCACCACATCATCTGTCAAGTACAAGTAGATCATACTCACTGTTTGTATCTGGAGCTGCCTCCAATCCTTCTCCTCTATGATATTCGGCTTCTCTTTACATAAGAGAGCATCAATCAACCCTTATTGGATGAGTACATCCTTCACCCTTGCTATAGAGAGAAATTATTTTTTCCATCATATCGATTAATTTTCATCTTGATTGAGCCTATCTTCTCCATCTTCTTCAACCTCGATCAACACTGCTACAACTTGAACCTAGTACTACTTGTTGGAAAGGATCCCTCAGGAGTACAGAATACGGATCCCCTATCCAAGATCGCTAACCCAAGTGATGATATCGATACCACACCAGAAAGGAAGAAGAGATATATAAAAAAAGATACAATCAAATACATGGATCAGCCCAAAGCTTACTTCCATGGGGCATGCAAGCTTCACTATGAAAGAAAGAACAATATAAAAGGAGATCACACACTCTCAAATCTCATACTTCAATCTCTCTCTCAACAAGAAACTGTCAACCCTTACAATGCTCTCAAAGAACCTTAAGAAATACCCTCTGTGCCGCTACCTACCACTGCCTGCTGCTCCTTACCGCTCATGGATCCTCAAAGTCCTTCTGTTGCTCTCTATCGCTACCCTACTCTCAGCCCGTCTGCCTCCTTTTAAAGGGCCCAAATCGAGTCTTAATTACATCCAAATCTATATACAGACTCCCAACAAGACTCTAAATATCCCTGACCGTCTGATTGTGCTTGCACACGTCTCAGCCACTCAATCACGAATGAACCATCGCCAAAATGACCCCTGGACCATCCGATCAAGCCCGCATGCGATTGCCACTGTTGGATCATGCACAACTACATGATAACGCATGTGGACTATGCATCCACCTCCCCTCACGGTGTGGTAGACCTCTCGTCCCATGCCTATCTGGGCCGCACACTGCTGGGGGCCTACACGCCCGTGGGCCGTGCCTGCAAGCCTGCATGCCTACGGGCCGGGCCGCTCCATCATGAGCCCCATGCTGCATGCTGTGGACTTCTCCGTGTTTGGATTTCGCTGCTATGGATTGAATTCGAAGTGCCAAAATTCATTAGAATATGAATGGCACCATCATGTTGGATAGGTTGATGTCGTTTTGGAGGCGGTCCAAGGATTTGAAATGGATTGGGTCCCAACACGATCGAGTTCTGATGATTTTTTATAAATTTTTGTTATATTTTTATGTTTTAGATGACAAGTCATCGAGTTGTTTAATGGTAGAGTAATTATTCATAGTGTTTCATTTTTTCACTTTTTCTGTTTGATGTGTCATCATCGGCAAGAATGAAAAGAAGTCACTGTATGCATTGAAATGGGTTGCTATTAAGGCATGGAAGTTAAACTGTATATTTTAAATTCTGTTACTATCAAGTTCTTTTCTTAATGTGGTGGTCGTATATTTTTTAGATTTTCTATGAGTCCTCAATGTTAGAGGTTTGTTTTATGTCTTTCAGATATGATTCTCTATTTATGTTTCAAAGTAGTTCATAATCTTATTAGGAGGTCATATTTTGATTTGGCAAATTTGTCCTTTTAGTTGGATAAAGATCATAAGAAATAATTCAGATGGCCAGTTGTGCAAAACCAAACTCCGAAAAAAGTGCATCTAAATTTTGGGTAACCTTTTGTCAATTATCGATTTTGTTGCAGCTTGTCTCCAATGAGATAGTCTGTCAGGAGCCGAGTTGTTGCACCTGAACGGTGAACGACAGAAAACCTACAAAAAAAGTCCACTTATCAGAAATTATCGGACAAGAGATCCTCTGATACTTAAGTTAGTCGACGAAAGAAATAGCCAAAGAGAGCCTAAACCAAGAGTGAAAGCTTATAATAATCAAGTTTAAAGCTTATCCGGTCCCTCGTTAGTTATCGATATTTATAGGATAGGTGATGCCGTTATTGTGTAACTTTCATCTCTGAATATTCAAAATGTAGGAGTTATGGTATTTAGTGGATAGTTACCTCATTAACTGCCATCAAGGGCGAGTAATGGACCGCTCATAGGCAACTATTGCGCTCTACATTCATATGTAGTTAATGTTCATATCGAATAATCGTTGTCGATTTAGATAGTCGGTATTGCCTTGAGGAATTAATCGGATAAATACTGAATATCACCAGCTAATTATAGGTTGCATGTTGAACCAAGTCAGTTAAACACCGACTAAATTAGGTCCATCGTCATTAGTCGGTGGAAAGTCGATTAGATCCAGGCTCATTGATCCAAGTTAGGTTGAGTTACAGCAACTTGATTAGTGTAGAGATGAATTATCGCACAACTAATCGATTGGAAAGCGAGAAAGAAGGCTAGTCGACTAAGTGACGAGGATCTACCCCAACACTTGCTCCTCAATTTCTGAGTCCGATTATTCGGACAAAAGGAGTTAAACATCGTGCGGATCCGAGTTGCTTTTTTCGATAATTCTTCATTTAATGCTACTCCAGAAGCCGTACATAGCCATCCTATCACTTTGAGGTGCGAGCCATTGTTTTGTTGTTTCGTGGAATGTGCGACAGCTTTATCACATAACACGTCATGCGGCAATTAATGCAGCGAATCGGTCGAGATGATCTTCCATAATGATTGCGAAAGATCGGGTGGTTGAACAATAATTTATTGAGTTGCCCGAGTCATCCATGTGTCAGTCATCCATTAGCTCGATCTGTTATCATGCGGATCCTACTAATTTGGTGTGATCTTAATGGTGGTGCGATAAAAATTGGAATGATGATTGATTGAAATTTCTGCCATGTGTCGAAATCTTCAAAGACATCATAGTCCCTTGCATTGATCGTGACCGTCGAAGGAGTCTATAATAGGGGTCATCTCCCTCTTAGTTCTTCTTTCGATTCTAGTGCCTTCATTCCCAGCCCTTGAACCTTTGTCTTTCAGTAAAGTTTTAGGATCCCTGGGTGGTTTAGGCTCCGTTGGCCATCTCCTTCCTCATCGGTCTTCATCGTCGTCAGTCCTTCATCATCATCGGTTCTTCATTATCGTTGGTTCTTCCTGAAGGTTAAGCCTCTTTTCCCACTCTTCTTTAGGTTTCCATCTTGATTTTTTGATTTTTTGTCTTGATGGCTTCTTCTTCTGGGGAGGCCACCATCACTCTTGAGATGCGCATCAAGGCCACCGACCAAGCACTCCAAGATCGTCGACTCGTCGAAGAGTTGATGAAGATGGTGATGCTGCCCGCTGACTGAAAAGTTAGGAAGGCCCTCCTAGTCGTGGAGATTCTCTCGGGCTCCTATGCTTCATTGTTGTCGGTAAGTCTTTGACCATTCTTCTTCAAAATTGAATCAACAATTCTTTTGTCGAATAGTTATTGCCTGAATAAATAACTTAACTAACTTTTTTATTTTTATTTTTTGCAGTTGGCACACTACACAATAATTTTGTATGAGGGTTGACTGCCTTCGTGTGACTCAACTCCCAGCTTGAAGATAAGGCCCAGACTGCTCATGCTCTGTCCGAAGTTGTCTAAAAACTTCTCCATGCTGCTAAAGAGTGGGAGAAGAAATATCAAGAGAAGATCGCTCTACTGGAGTCTGAGTTGGCGTCTTCAGAGACCTAGCAGAAGAAAGATAAGGAGGAGTTTAAAAACTGAGGGCTGACTACTAGAAGGAGATGGAGTTGGTAGAATCCACCCTCAACGAGAAAAGGAGCAAGCAGTAGGAAGTCGAGAAGTCTGTCCAAGAGCTGCAAGACAAGCTATCGACAGTAAAAACTCAGACCCAAAAGATTGCTTCTCGGACTCTGATCGAGTTTTGGGAGTCCAAGGAGTATAAGGATGAGCTTGCCGAAGGCTCCACAAATGCATACCAAATCAAGTTCGAGGACTGCAAGAAGGCCATTAGCCGATTGCAGCCCAAGTTGGACTTGAGTGGGTTGCGACCGGATAACCTCCCATGCGAGGGAGATTCAAAGAGAGATGGGGAAGCAGATGCCGCAGAAGACCATCCTCCACCTTCTTAGACTATTTTATTTTTTCTACCTTGTACTTTTGTTTCCTCAGCTTTGTAATGAACTCATTTTTTAATGAAATTATCTTCTTTTGCTTTAATTCTGACTTGAATGTTTGCACATTTCTAGCTTCTTTGCTTATTTCTACAAAAATGACTAAGTAGTTCACAACTGAATAGTCACAATCGAGTAGATAGACTTAAAATTTCTAAGTCACATAGTTGGTTTTGTAGATGAACTTTATCGGATCTAAGTCATAGTCATAGATCATTTGTCGTAAATCGTTCCATTGAACGTTTAGAGAGAATTTCTTCATTCTATTTCAAATCAATTGATCCTTAGTCAATCGGGAGCAAACCGACTAACTACCTTTTATTTGCTTTAGCCTGTGTGCAATTCGTAGCTTATACGCTTACGATCCTTGGGCTGTAGCTGGTATGCTTGCGGTTGTCGGATCCTATGGCTTATTAGTTTGCTTTTGGTTAATCGAGTGTCAGTCGAATAATATTTTATCGGGTTCTAGCCAACGGTGCAATTGTTTGGTCGGATTTTAAGAGACCAATTTGTTCAGTAAATATCGAGTATTTGAATTGTTCAGTAGAAATTATAGAAAAAAACTTTTATTTATAAGATATTCTTACTGGCAGTACATTTGTAGATTTTTGATATTTCAAGTAAGAATTTAAGTCCCGCAAGGATAGGGGCCGTCTCGATCATCCTATCCCATTTTTTTGTGATTCCGACCCTTGGGATGGGTGCAGATCTCCGAAACGAGTAACCGACCTCTTTCCCGGCCATTCCATCTTATTTCTGATCGGATCGCACATTGGTATGGACATCTCGATCGAGACGGACACTACTTTCCTCCTTCGATTGACGAATCAAGAGGGAGGATTGGAGGAGAATGGGAGGGAAGGAGTGGTACTAACCTTTTTGTCTGTTGTTGTCGTCACCGTCATCGGAAGAGGGGAGGACGGTCGGGAGGGAGGAGCCAGGAGAAGCATGGATGGGAGGGAGTAGCCACTAGGGGAGAAGAAGGGAGGAGACTGGAGAGAGAGAAGAATGGAGGAGGAAGGAGGCATTTGGATTTTCGATGAGGAAACAAGGGAGGAGGGAGGAGCGAAGGGGAGGAATAGCCGATCTGTCGAAAGTTGAAACCCTCGAAACCCACTGGTCGTTTCGCCTCTTTCGACCTGATGCCAATTATAAGGCCTACCCGAATCTCAAAGCATCGAACGGCTAGTGCTTTCCCCTACCTATGTGTGCGTATTGGCTCCATTAGTGTGTGATTCGAGTATGTGCCCATGAATTTGCGAGCACGTGATTGCTTTGTGCATGCCTGCACGTGATTTTTTTTAGTAAAAGCCTGTGCATGATTTTACCGACGCCTGCACGTGACTGATTCTGCCCACGCCCACATCTAACAGTCTTCACAGCATCCAACGATCTTCACAACGGTCTTCCCAATAGTATAATTTAATTCCTATAAATTCTTACGTCCAGCTCTCAATTTTCATATCCACAACATTCCCGTTCAGTGAGTTCTCACGAATGAAAATATTATTTTTGAGCATCTCGAAACCTTATCTGAGAAAGGAGAGGAAGGAAGATTCTGCAATTCATACAGTGGATGTGAAAGAACTCGTAAGTGGTATTTCTACTCCCATCCATTATTTTTATATTTCATGCTTATTATCATATAAAGTTTTTCTTATTTTCAATAAATAAGCTGATAATCTAATACAAAAGTGTGCTCAATAGTTTTATAGCATTGTCCTGCCATTGTGAACCATACCCTTGATCTATATAATCAACCAAATATTTTTGAGATATTGGTGCTAAATATTATAAAATTTCTTTAATGGTCTTGCATTTACCAGTAATTTAAGCAACACATGATCCTCACTAGCAGGTCTATCCTCCATTATAGCTTTTTGATGTGCAGCAAACATCCTATTTATCATAATTTTTCTTGTGATTCATTTTTATAAATTCTGTTATATGTGAGGGTTTGCCTATGTAGTTGATGACTTCTGTTATATGTGAGGGTTTACAAAGTCTGGTTTGAGAGCTATGATAACTTCTTATGAATGAAGGGCTTCTAAATATGCAAGGATCAATAATGGACGACATGTTGAGAGTATTATATTGAGTAATAATTTTTGAGATAGGTGCTCTGAGGTGGTTAAGGCAGTAAAGTCCTTGTATATAGTACTATAGATAGTGGATATTGAGAAATTTCCTCAAATGGACTATATATATCTCAAGATGTCTACCTGTAAAGAAGAGATTATAGCAGGAATAAGACAGAAGAAAGCAGCACCATATTTGCACATCATTGAGGACAAATGGAAAACTCAAATGGGGAAGAAATTGCACTTAGCAGGTAAAATTTGTTTAAATCTCAATTCTTACTTATCCTTTATCGAATAAATTATGAATATCTTTATTTTAATCAATATTATTCTTATTTTTGTACAATCTATTATTAAATCCTAAATATCAGTATGATCATAATATTGCCTAGGATGAAGAGCTTCTGATGGCCCTGAGGAATGTGGTGTATAGGCTAGAAAGTGATCTGGACTTGACTGCAGAAGCTATAAGTGAGATAATAAATGAGTAGATGCTTATTATAGTAGGATTATTGGTATATTTTGAATTATACTAATTTATTAAAATTAAATTAAATGACCTTCAATCAGAAGTTTATATTGATTAGATAGGAAAAATTTTTGAGAGAAGAAAGAGAGCTTTGGAGAACAAGGAGCACACTGATCCATATCTAAAATGTCACTAGGTATTAATATAAGACTAATTTTATTATCTTTACATCTATGTATAGTTGAGGATTTAAATATTTATATACATATATTTATTTAAATGTAGGAGAGTGGTGGGTCCAGTGGGGCACATCCGTACCAAATTTAAGAAAGATTACCATTCAAATTCTATCACAAACTGTCTCATCAAGTAGATGCAAGCGCAACTAGAGTATATTTATCTTGATCCATATGAAGATCAAAAATCGTCTAACCTCACAAAGATTAAGAGATCTGATCTTTGTTTACTATAATATGAGGTTAAAGCTCAAGTATGTCAATGAAGAAAATCTGACCCATTCGAAGAGGACTTTATCCATGATAAGGAGGATCCTATGTTGAGCTGGATCGCAGATCAGGAAGCACAAAACCCATCGATGTTGGATGAGCCAGGAGATCCTCCTTGACCATGCAAAATAATAGCACATGAAGTAGGAATACAAGATGTGGACCAATGGACGACCTCTCATTTATCCTCCATTCGGAATGAAATGCGAGATACTGGTGGAGACGATGGTGGATAGGACAGTAGGCAATTTGAAGATTTTGATCAATGATTTGATCGTGAAATATTTAATTCAAGATATCAAACAAGGATCTCCAAAGATAGCCAGAGCATTGGGACCAGTAGTAGAGATAAAATAAGTCAACAAGCAAAGGCCAGTCAGAGCTCGAGAGGGAGTCAGAGAGTTGCAGTTGAGGAGAGATTTGCAAAATCTAAATCAAAAAGGAAGGCAACAATTGATGCACTAGAGACTATTAATGATATGCTGGTTCGAGATGGTCATACTGAAACATCCTAGCCCTTAGATTTCGCATTGTCTAGATCATCTCATGATAATAGTAATGATGATAATGATAGCAAAAGTTATGATGGATCTGATGATCATGATGGTCAGGGTGGAGCGGTGAAGCATATGGGATCAGTCCTTTCACTGAAGAAGCATATTTCACCCATGCTATAAAGGATCAAGACCATGGAGCTAGATCCAGATTTAGATATCAGGATAAGGAGTTGCTGTCCTATAGAAGGAGGGAAAAGAATTGTTGCCTGATGTGGCACATAGGCTATAGATATTTTGAAACATTTTCATAAAGAGTTGAGAATAACTGAAGAACATCGACATCAAGCATATCAAGAATTTATGGCATGGATGGATCATAAAGCTTTGAAAGTAAATTAGAATCTGAGCAAGCTAGATCATCATCATCATCAACCAGAATAAGATCTGTTGGAGCATCAAATAGCCAAAGTGCATATTATGACCCTTCTTTTTCTACGAATGATATAGATGTATCCTTCCAATGGTCATATCTTGAGGAGTACTCTCATATGCAGTATCTACCTTTATATGGATATTTTTTCGGATCACAGTATGGTATTACCTCTCATTATCCTAATTAGGGATGGGCAATCTCTTATCCAATGTACTATCAAGAGGATTATTCTGGACAATATCAAATACGAGATGAATAAGGATGGGCTCAGTATCAAAATTGGCATCATATTCAAGGCTCGGATTTGAGCAAGATCCAAATATTTATGAGCATCATAGGTATTCCACTTGAAATTAGTATTAAATTTGATATGTTTATCTTAAACTGATGAATCTATTTTGTATAATATTAAAATTAAAATTATTAGCATATTTATATTTTATATATAAGTGATTAAGCTTAAATTATATAGATTACAGTTTTTTCATCAAATTTTAACTTTTACTTTATCAAATACTTGTGGATGCATCAAGTATAAGAAATTTTTGCTTTGTAATCAACAAATGATCTTTAATAACCTAGAAGATCATAATGCATCAGAGCGTTAGTATTAGATCGAACCAATCTATTATAAATATATCACTTTTAAAGTTTCAAATATATTTAAATAATAAAAAGATCAGTAAAACTTTAAGATAAATTCAAAAAAATACTATCTATATATATAAAAGGATGTCCCAAGTGCATACCGGGATGCCTGATCGTGTTGGCCATCGGGGTGGGGCAGGATGCGGGGCGTCCCATTTTGGGAGAAAATCAGGATGCCCCCATCCCACAAGATTTAAAATCTTGATTCCAGGTTCGAAAAATTTTCATGCCGTTTAAGTTCTCAAGTTTGTGCACCCTTGATCGTAGAATTGCTGAAACCTTGTAGGGCCCTCTCAATTTGAAAAAAGTTTTTTTTGCTTGGTTGGTTTGGAGACTTCGGCTCTTCTAAGGACTAGATCTCCTACTCAAAAGATCTTAGGCTTGACTCGAGAGTTGTAGTACCGAGCCATCCTTTATTGATAGGAAGCCATCCTTAGTTGAGGTTATCTTAGAGTTTCATCGAGTAAATCTAAATCACCTCACACTTATCCAAATTGGTCGGATCATCGTAATGTTCCACCCGAGTCGAAGATAGGCCGATTTCTATCGGGATCATGGCTTTTATCCCAAATACTAATTTGAAAGGAGTCTCTCCGGTCAGGATCTGAGGAGTTGTTCGCTAAGACCATAGGACACTATAGAGTTTGTCAGTCCAACTTCTTTTGGTTTGACCAATTCTTATTTTTAGGCATTGTAATATTATCTTGTTGGTCACCTCAGCTTCTCCATTACATTGTGGGTATCCGATTGAAGTAAGTTTGTGGGTGATATGATACTTCGCATAGAACTCTTCAAACTTGATATTGTTAAATTATCGATCATTATCGATGATAATCACTCGAGGTAGACTAAATTGAAAAATAATGAATTTCTATAGAAGTCAATAGTCTTTCTTTCGTTATTTATGCTAGCAGTTCAGCCTCTATCTACTTGGTGAAGTAGTTGATAGCTACGATGATGTCTTCTTTGCCCACTGGTAGGCGAAAAAGGATCGAGTATATCTACTTCCCATTGATCAAATGGTCAAGGTATCGAAATGGTCGTAAGATGACTCGACAGAAGCCTTTGGATATTGACAAACCTTTGACATTGGTCGCACTTCTGTACTAAGTCAGCAGCATCCTTTTTAAGATTGGCCAATAATATCTCTATCGAAAGATTTTGTAGAACAGTGATTTGCCCCCAAGTGATTTGTTGCCTAGAGGTAGCAACCCAATGGGAGGTGAATTGGGTTGCTTAAAACTTTTAGCCAAATTAAACTTAAGGCAAGTATGTGCTTCAAAATAACTAACTTGAATGTTTGTAGTGAATATGCAATATGAGTAATAGTAGAATCAAGATATATAAATGATTATGCAAGATTTAAACTATACTAAGCTGAAATTCAAAGCATGCAAGACAAGTAAAGTAGTAGAATAAGAGAAAGCACATCACAAATATAAAATTTTTTAGTGATTCGGTGCAACCCGCACCTACATCCATTCTCCAAGCTTTTCTTGAGATTTTTCACTGTAATTCTTTCTTGATTACAATGTGTTTATTTTTTCAGACTCACAAATAAATTTAGTTGATTTTTAGGATCATCGATCAAAACTTACACCGTTAATTTTTTGGACTCACTAACAATCCAGTTGGTTTTTCAGACCAACCAATCAAAACTTTCAAGTTCAATTCTGAGCTTGGACGGATCTAATCCCTAAGTTCTTTTCCTTAAAGAAACTTATAAAGAATAAAAATATAAGTAAATAAATTCAATACAAAATGAAACATAAAAGAAACTCTTTTTGAAGCACGAAGAAGAGGTTGAATGATTGCTCTTGTAGCTTTGTCTTCTCTTCCTTGAAGGCTGAGAGGATGCTCAAAAATTAAGGATGATCACTTTTTAATGCTCTCTGAATTTATAGCTCAAACTCCTTTCTTTTCTCTTTCTTTTGGGTATTCAATGGGCTCACTCAAATTTAGATGATTTCTTCTTTCAATCCACTTTTCTTTCTTTTCTTTTGATTCTCCTATTGAAAATTATGTCCCAAAGTCAATCGTCAGTCTGTTGATGGTTGTGCTAATCAATGTAAATATATATGAATTGATAAATTAATAAATTATTATTTAACTTTTTCATTACAAAGTAGTATACATCTTCTTAATGAACTCCAATTATTGTGATAAGGTCTTTAGGACTATCCTAATCGATATAATAGGATATATCATTTAGTCCTTAAATTTAGTTTACGACCAAATGATATGCTATTACAAGGACGATAGTATTTATCGAGTGTAGGTCGTTGTGTGTCATATGCATTGGTTATTCTCATAACCATGTGGTGTGGAGACACTGGTATGACATACAAATGAGATGTAGGAGTACAACTCATTGAATGTGACCAACTGTCAGGCATTCTGCTATCAAGAATAACTCACGAAGGATATGGATATAAGTGTCCCTCCGATTTGAGATCACCACGGTGACTTACAAGCAACTCACTATACTTTGGTGTTGGACTATCTAAATTTTAATTCAATGATGGAAGATTTTTGGGTACAGTCAAGTACTTGTGAAGTCGGTATGTGAGTCAAGATGAAATTGATCTCTTCGAATAAGTAGGAGTTAATATATCAGTATGTTTCAATTTAGTAAGACCTTAACCAGGATAATCCATGTGATAGATTTGAAAGGTTGAATCACAATGCGGCTGACAAATCTGGGTTTGACAGTGAAACTCTAGGTCATCTTGAACATTAAAATCAAAGGGATGAATTATACAGTAACCATGTGCCAATAGATTCATGAATGATGCTTTACAATCTTTCGACCTATTCGAACGTCGGGTACCATTGCTAGATGGTCACTTTCATTGGTATAGGAAGTTTATTCCTATGCTACTGATTTAGATTCGAACCTATAGGGTCACACTCAAAAAAATTTCTGACTGATTATGTGGCTGATCAACGATTGAGAATCATTCTAGAATTTAATCATCAATTCGATTGATGATTAACCGTGTATAGAAGTTGTAATAAATTAATTGTTAATTATTGGTGAATTATAAGAGAATTGATTATTAATTAGATTATTGATTAACTTAATTTAATTGAGTATTGAAGTTTAGATTAAATCTAATTGAATAAGATTCAATTTGGTTTGATCCGATTAGGTTATAAGATGACCTAATCGCTAAGGGTGTTCGATTCCTGATTCAAGCTCGATTAAGTTCTAATTTGATTAGAATTTAAGCGAGATCATTTATTATTTAATTAGATTAGGTGATCTAATTGGGTCTAACTTAATTGGTTGGATCAAGAACCTAATTAGATAAGAATACAAATTCAAATTCAAAAGGTATGAAAACACCCCTTGCGCCACCTCTACTTGCACCCATCTTTTCTTCACATGTGAGAGTAGTTTTCATGTAGAATTTTTTATGCTTAGAAGGTGTATGATGCCTTCTTTTGATCCTCTTTGGATTAGAGTTTGGTTGGTTCAAGTTTAACTTCAAATTGGTTTGAAATCAGATTGGAAACAAGAGTCCAAGTTTTGTGGGACTCTTCCAAGCCGCCGACCACTTCTCTTCTCACACACAATTGATCTTTTGTGTGATATTTTTTATGCCAATCTGAGTTTTGTCACACCCCTTTCTGAGTCCTTTAGTAGTGGATTAAATTTGGTTCAAAAAAGAGTTTAAATTTGATTTGAATCCATGATAAGTCAAAGCCTGTTTGAAGCTGAACCAAATTATCCAAACTCTTTATGGGACACCACCTTAAAAGGGCTGATTTTTATGCACCAAACCAGATCAGATTTGGCATAAAAGAACCTCAAAGAGGGGCATGAAAAACTAGAGAGAGGGATGGGCATCCATGCATGAGAAAAAGAGAAAGAAGATCCTCTTTGGGGTGTGAGATCTAAGGTGGGGGTTCTAGGGTTTTCTGGTTCCAGTTTTGTGAGAGAGAAAATAAAAGTATTTATTCTTCTTCTTCCACACCATCTCTTCCTTGAAAAGCTTCTTCTTTTATTCTGGAGATATCCGTTTGATCTGAAAAAAGGAGTCTCCATCAATCATTCAGCACCTTCGTTGCGAGCTAGCACTCCTGGGAAAGACGATCTGTTCAAGGCTTCAAGTGAACCACCTGTAGAGGCCAGCGTGCTGTGTGACTGCTCGATATCAGAAAGGGCCTCCTACCACATGCACCAGCAGTGATGATCATTGATCTATGATCAGGTAATGGATTCTGAACTCATCGGATTGGATCTAAATATTACATCTGATTTAGGGCATCGATACGATCGATGTAGTGTTTCTTCAGATCAAATTTTTTTATGCAATATTTTATATTATAGATTTTTAAAAGATAGTTTAGATCTAATCTAAATCATGTGTAAGAGATTAAATAGTTTAATCTACTACTTCTACTATAAAAATTTTAAAATATACATGCTTGAACTGTCTGTTTTCCAACAATGGTATCAGAGCTTCGATTTCTTATAACATATATTTTTGTATAAATTTGATATTAATTAGATTTTAATTATTTAAATTAGATCTAGATAATTAATTTAGAATCTGAGGAGTGTAGTAATCTGATTGGATAGATCGTCATAGCCGTCCGATCATAGGAGAAATTAGGGTTTCACAGATCTATTTACCCATTCGATGGGATCTCCTATGGTATGTAGGGATGCTGCGTGTTCTTTTCCATGATAATGAATAATAAAAAATTTAAATTTATTCTAAATCTGAAATAATGTATCTTAGATCTAAAATTTAGATTTTGATTATTAGATGATTGTTTGTAAAAATATTTTATAAAATTGAAACTATTTTCAAACACCGAACCCCAACCCATGTCAGTCCAAAACTTAATTAAGAATTAAATGATCTAGATTTGAGAATCAAAGATCTAAGACATCAATTTCATAATTCATGGGTTAATGGGTTAGCTCGAATCAAATCCATTTAACTTGGTTAGATCTAGGGTTAGAAATCATTGATAATAGATCATGTTAGTACTTGATCAAATCTAATTAAAAGTTAATTCTGATTAGGTCAAT
>KE504792.1:562622-583561 GCA_000441515.1 Elaeis oleifera | reverse complement strand
CTGTAAAATAATGATTTTAAAAAGTTTTAAATTATCATTTTATCCCTGCACTGAATTTCGCAACAGAGACATTCTTCCCTGTGGTAACGCTAAAATCTATGGATCATGCTTCCGATAGTTGCACATCTAGACTATGAAATCTGATAAATAGATGTGAAAATAATTTTCTTAATGGTGAGCTGGAAGAAGATATATATATGATACACCCTGAAGGTTTCACATCTACAAACGAGTCCAAGGTATGCAAGCTTCAGAGATCTATTTATGGATTGAAGCAAGCTAGTAGGAGTTGGAACATGCATTTTGATAAAGTGATCAGAACATATGGCTTCATTAGTAATGGAGAAGAACTCTGCATTTACAAATGGGTAAATAATTTGTGATACTATTTTTATTCTGTATGTGGATAATATTTTCTTAATCGAAAATGATGTTCCTGCATTACAAGGAATAAAGGTTTGGCTATCGTCTCAGTTCTTCATAAAGGACTTGGGAGAAGCATCTTACATTCTTGGGATAAAGATCTATAGAGATAGATCTAAAAAGATGCTTGAATTGTTCAGTCTACGTACATCGATACCATACTGAAATAGTTTAGCATAAAAAATTTTAAGAAAGACTATCTTTCGATAGACCATGGAATTACTCTCTCAAAAAAAGATTATCCGACAACTCCTCAAGAGAGGGAGTATATGAGCAGGATTCCATATGCTTCGGTAGTGGATTCCATAATGTATGCTAAGATATGTACAAGATCAAATGTGGCATACTCACTAGGAGTAATGAGCAGATACCAGTCTGATCCAGAGGAGAATCACTGGAAGGTTGTAAAAGCCATCCTTAAGTATTTGAGAAATACTAAGGACCAGTGGCTTATTTATGATAAAATCGATTTAAAACTTGTGGGGTTTATAGACTCTAATTTTCAGTTGGACCATGATGACAGTGAGAGCGTGTCGGGATATATCTATACCCTGAACAGTAGAGCTATCTGCTGAAAAAATTTTAAGTAGCACACTATGGCCGACTCTACCTGTGAGGCAGAATATGCTGCGGCATCCGATGCTATAAAAGAAGCTGTGTGGTTACGAAAGTTTATTGACGAGCTCGGAGTAGCACTCTCCCTCGATGGCCCTACTTTGTTGTACTGTGATAGCACTGATGCCATTGCTTAAGAGAAAGAACCAAAGTCCCATCAGCACACCAAATATATTCTGTGCCGCATCACCTAGTCCGAAAGATCGTGGATCGAGATGATGTCGAGCTTCAGAAGATCGACGGAAAGGAGAATTTGGTCGATCCATTTGCTAAAGCCCTCAGCATCAAGGAGTTCGAAGACCATAAACTAAAGATGGATATACGATATTGTACTGATTGGCTTTAGATCAAGTGAGAGTTGTTGGAAATTATGTTCCAAAGTCAATTATCAGCCTGCTGAAGATTGTGCTAATCAATGTAAATGTATATGAATTGATAAATTAATAAAATTATTATTAATTTTTCATCACAAAATAGTGTACATCTTCTTAACAAACTCCAATTATTGTGATGAAGTCCTTAGGACTATCCTAATCGATATAGGAGGATATATCATTTAGTCTTTAAATTTAGTTCATGATCAAATGATACGCTATTACTAGGATGATAGCATTTATCGAGTACAAATCATTGTGTGTCATATGCATTGATTGTCCTCGTAACTAAATGGTGTGAAGATGCTGATATGACATACAAGTGAGATATAGGAATATATCTCATTGAACGTGACCAACTGCTAGGCACTCTGCTATCAAGAGTAGCTCGCGAAGGATATGGGTATAAGTATTCCTCTGATCTGAGATCACCATGGTGACTTGCAAACAACTCACTGTGCTTTGGTGCCGGACTATCTGAATTTTTAATTCAATGATGGAAGATTTTTAGATACAGTCAAGTACTTGTGAAGTCGGTGTGTGAGTTAAGATGAATTGACCCTCCGAATAAGTAGGAGTTAATACATCAATGTGTTTCAATTTAGTAAAATCTTGATCAAGATAATCCATGTGATGGATTTAAAAGATTGAATCACAATGTGGCTGACAAATCTGGATTTGATAGTTAAACTCCAGATCATCTTGAGCATTAGGATCAAAGGGATGAATTATATGATAACCATATGCCAATAGGTTCATGAATGATGCTTTGCAATGTTTCGACCTATTCGGATGTCGAGTACCATTGCTAGATGATCACTTTGATTGGTATAGAAAGTTCATTCTTATACTACCGGCTTAGGTCCAAACCTATAGGGTCACACTCAAAAGAAGTTTTCGACTGATCATATGGCTAATCAACAATTGAGAATCGTTCTAGGATTTAATCATCAATTTGATTGATGATTAATCTTGTGCAAAAATTATAATAAATTAATTCACTAATTATTGATAAATTATAAAAAATTGATTAGTAATTAGATTACTGATTAACTTAATTTAATTGAGCATTGAAGTTTAAATTAAATCTAATTGAATAAGATTCAATTTGGTTCGATCCGATTAGGTTATGAGATGACCTAATCGCTAAGGATATTCGATTTCTGATTCGAGATCGATTAATTTTAATTTAATCAAGATTTAATCAAGATCATTTATTATTTAATTAGATTAGATGATCTAATTAGATCTAACCTAATTTGTTTGGGTCAAGAACCTAATTAGATAAGAATACAAATTCAAATTCAAAAGGTATAAGAACACCCCTAACGCCACCTCTACCTGTGCCTATCTTTTCTTCACACGTGAAAATGGTTTTATATGGAATTTTTTGTGCCCAGAAGGTGTATGATGCCTTCTTCTGATCCTCTTTGGATTAAAATTTGGTTGGTTCAAGTTTGACTTCAAATTGATTTAAAATCAGATTGGAACCAAGAGTCCAAGTTTTATGGGACTCTTCTAAGCCGCCGATCACTTCTCTTCTCATGCACAAATTGATTTTTTGTGTGATATTTTTTGTGCCAATCTGAGTTTTTTCGCACCTCTTTTTGAGTCCTTTAGTTGTGAATTAAATTTGGTTCAAAAGGAGTTCAAATCTGATTTGAATCCATGATAAGATCAAAGCCTATTTGAAGCTGAACTAAATTATCCAAACTCTTTATGGGACGCCACTTTAAGAAGGACTGATTTTTGTGCACCAAACTAGATTAGATTTGGCGTGAGAGAACCTTAGAGAGGGGCATGAAAAACCAGAGAGAGGGGTGGGCATCCGTGCGTGAGAAAAAGAGGAAGAAGATCCTCTTTGGGGCGTGAGATCCAGGGTGGGGTTCTAGGGTTTCTAGTTCCAGATTTGTGAGAGAGAAAATAAAAGTTTTATTCTTCTTCTTCCACACCATCTCTTTCTTGAAAAGCTCCTTCTTTTGATCTGGAGGTGTCCGTTTGATCTGAAAAAAGGAGTCTCCATCAGCCATCCCAAGCCTTCGTCGCGAGCTAGCACTTCCGAAAAGAACGATCTGTTTGGGGCTTCGAGTGAACCACCTGTAGAGGTCAGATATGCTATGCAGCTGCTGGACATCAGAAAGGACCTCCTAGTACATGTATCAACAGTGGTGATCATCGACCCACGATCAGATAATGGGTTTTGAACTCATTGGATTAGATCTAAACGTTAGATCTGATTCAAGGCATCGATACGATTGATGTAGTATTTCTTTCAGATCAAATTTTTTTGTATAATATTTCATATCATAAATCTTTAGGAAGGTAGTTTAGATTTGATCTAAAGTATGTGTAGAAGATTAAATAGTTTAATCTGCTGCTTTCGCTATAAAAATTTTAAAAATATACATGCTTGAACTGCCTGTTTCCCAACAACCCTTTAAATAAGCTTGACAATGGCTGGAGATTGAAATTAGACCATTGGAGGTTTGAACTAGCCATTGGAGACGAATAAAGCCATCAGGTGGAACTAAAACTAGCCATTAAAGTCTATCCCGTGGTTCGAGTCGACTCGGCTATCTTCGAGTCGACTCCTGTCATCCCTGAGTCGACTTGAAATCCTGTAGAGTCAGCTCGGCCATAGGGTCTGAAAAATAGCTTTCTGTTCCTGAGAAGGGGTCGATTCGAATTCTTCTCGAGTTGACTCGGCCTCCATGCCAGTGCTTCTCCTCGTGCTAGAGTGACTCCAATCTTTCTGGGGTTAACTCCAATTCATCTGAAATTTGAAAATCTTCATTTTAAGCCTTCTTTCAGTGAATGGGTCGACTCTTTTTGCTCTAGGATCAACTCTACCAAGTCCAAGATCTGATTTTTCTTCTTTGAAATCCTTGACTTGATGATTTTTATGGAGATCTTTTTTTTGGATTATTTCTTCACCTTAATCACCTGAAAAGACTTATAACCACTCTTGAAATACTTGGTTAGAATCACAATTACTCAAAGTTTGACAATTATCAAAATCAATCATGGGATCAACAATCTCTCCCTTTTTGATGATGGCAAAACTTTGAGTATATGTACAAAATAAATTAATGTATTTCAATTAACTGGCTAGTATGAATTATAAAGTGAGAATATACACAAATATAAATATACACTTCATGAATGCTCCTCATAATCCATATACTCATATTAAAATATCCATGTACTCATATTAAAATAATTTTTCAATTCAAATCAATGAGTATTAAGGTTTCAAGCATCAAATTTCAAGCATCAATGAGCATTAAGATTTCAAGCATCAAATTTCATGCATCAAACCTTCAAGCATATACTCATCAAACCTTCAAGCATATACTCAATATTCCTCTTCTCCTTTTTGATAACATCAAAAAGCTCAAGGGAAGGGCAAGAAAAATCATCAAAATCAATGCTAAATTCAGAATATAAGGATGTGCCGAATTTGACTCAAATGAATCATCTCCCTTTGAAGTGCTATCTTTTGATTCAAAATAGGTTTAAAATATATCAATCTTCTTAAAGTTAGCTTGAATTCAGAATTAAAATTTTTTTCTTTTTTGAATAAATTTGTCTCTATAATTCAGATTTTCAATCAAAATTAGTAATTGCTTTGGACTTTAAAGGGAATAGTACTTTTCAAAAGATTCAAGCAGTGAAATTAAGCATAACATTTTCCTCTAAATTCATTCTTTCTTTCCTAAAAAGAACTTCATTATTTAAATTTGGAAAAGGTATGTATCATGATTGTATCGAGCAAAATAAAAATTCTATAATAAAGTCAGATTTTCAATTATGTTTCAGAAAATTTGAAGAAAGTTTCAAACTCAATATTTAATTCTAAGTTAATTTTCAGGGATAATCAAGTAAATCAAGTTTATAAGATTGTTACATGGAAGAACTCAATATCACTTTTAGATCTATAAATGAGTTTTAAGGTTGGACTTTGAAATATATTTGTTGGAGTAAAAATGTGTTTCCAATTCAATTCAACTCTCATTCATTTTCAAGAATGATTATGCAAACAAATTTATAAGGTTTGGTACATAAAAAATTCAGCATATGTTTAGATTTATACATAAGTTTCAAAATCATTTAACTCCAATCAGTCATTAAAGATGATTTGGCAATCAAATCAAGCAAATCAAATGGAAAATACACATGAAAGCTCAAATGAGAAAAACAACACTACAAAGATTTGGGAATTTAAGATCAACATTAATTCAACGCAAAATAATTTGAATTTTCAAATAAACATGAAAATCATTTCTCAAAATGAATTAATATGAAGAACACCACATAAATACTTAAATACATCCATAAGATCAAAACAAGCATGATGCTAAAATTCATAAAAAGTTTTCTTTAAGATTAATAATGATTTTCTTTATTATGTTTCAAAATTATTTCTCATCCTGTTTTCATAACTAATGTTAGATAAATTAATGTCCTTGTGTCTCTCCCCTTTCTCTTTCAAATTGTGCATATTTAAGCTTAACATTTTTTTCTCCTTCGTTTTACAAGTCAAGACATTTTCAATCAAATAGTTTTTAAAAATATTTTCTTCTTAAATATTTTCTTCTCCTTTGGCAAAAATACAATACGGATTTAACTTAAAATTCAAATCAAGACTTCTTCCTTTCTTTGATATTAAAATAGATTATTCAAAAATATATCATAAGAATTTGTCCCAAACAATACAATAGCAAGAATATAGCTATGGAAATTCAGATTTGAGACATAACCTATTTTCTTTGCTAAAAGATAGTGCGATGGAATTTAGGGCAAAATACAAATTAGACTACTTGATACCAATTCAAGATTTTATAATGAACACATTATAAATTCATTTCTCGAAGATAATCAATCACAGCAAAGTATAAAAATATGTTTCAAATTTAGCTTGATAGCAGATTTTTTGAAATAGCAACTTTTAAAAAAATTTTGATATCAATTATTTAGTTTTAAAATAATAAAGATATATCGATTCAAATCAAATAGCTTTGACAACTTAGAATGATGAATCAATTTGAATTGATATCAGTAAATTATTCAAATTAAGAGATTTTTAGTTATTCTTCAAAAAGATCATTTATTTTTTCATAATAAGTATTATGCAATTTAGTTTAGAAAAGGTAATAATTTTTTTTAATATTTAGCTTTAAATATGAATGACAGCTTTCTTAAAATATTTTTTTTGATATCAATTTCAAAAGATTTAAGAGGAGCATTTTTCAAATTCAATTTTCAAAATTAATCAATCAATTGGAACATAGTATCAATGTTTATCAATAAATTTTTTTAAGATCAAATTAATGATCAAGAAAGATATTCAAGTCAATTTGGGGGATTAAAAATTAATCAAGTAGGGATTGATAATCAATCAAATCAAATAAATGAGTATCTAGATAGAGGCTCTATGAGTTTAGTTTAACTAAAAAATTCAAATTCTTAGGTCTAAACCTATGATGCAATGCAAATCAATACATCATGCATTTGATCTTTTATAATTGGAGTGTCTTATCTTCTAGTGCTTAGATCATAAATTTTAGGGTATTTCGATAATTAAGCATTTTATTGGGGAACGTCAAACATTAGTTCAGTTTATAAGCTTTTCAACGAATAAAGTGATATGGGGGTAGCTAAAAAATCATACTAAATTTGAAAAGAAATTAAGCCCATATTATGCATATAAGAGAGCATGTTGATTTTGAACTTAATATAAAATTAATAAATTCAAACATTCAATTTATAAGCAATGATAAATCATCAAAATCAATCAATTATTCTAAATAAATTCACAAAATATTGATAGTATGATGTAGAGAAAAGTTTAGCTTTTACCAATCACCCATTCATTTTCATTTTTAAGGCATCCATTTATAAGAATTTTTCTCTTTTTATTCCATTGGATCCTTGATATACCTACAAAATCATTTCATAATTTTTGATATCCAAGCTCTCTTGGGTCCATAGGAGTTAGTGCTTAAGGTTCCTTTTGGAACCTAAATTGTTGACTAATGTATGGCTAATTCTTTAAAATTATATTCAAAATTTTGTGATCAATTTGGTTATATCTAAAGCATTTAATAGAATGATTTTCAAATGAAGCTTTTGTAAACATATTTTTAGTATGTTGCTGTTTTCTTAAAGAATTGAAACTAGTTTATTGAAAATAGCCTTATTATTATTTATCATAGATTGAGGATTTTGAAAGCTAAGGATAAATTTTTTAGTTATGGGTTTCAAGATCTCAATCTCTTTTCTTAGCTTTTCATTTTCTCCCATAAGCCCTTTCTTTCTTTTAGAAGATTTTCATTTTCTTTTAGGAAGAATTTCAGATTTTCATATTTTTCTTTCTGCTTAAAATTTTTTTTAGCCAATGATCTTTCATATTTCAACCATTTTTTCTTTTCATTAGCTAAAGTATTCTTTTCTTCCATTAAGCTAAAATTTGATTTTTTAAGTTCTTTATTTTTCAGCCTTAATTTTTTGAATTCATCCATTAATTCATTAAAGGCCTCAAATAGTTCATCAAAAGTAAATTTGAAAGAGTTTTCAAGTGTTACCTCATCGTTGTTAGCCATGAGATAAGGATTTGAAATACACTCCTCCTCTTTCTTATTTTCTCTTTCTTTCTCTTGCTCCCCCTTAATTGATGTTTTCTTTCTTCTTTGCTTCTTTTCTTTTCTTTTCATCCTCATGAGCCATAAGGCATAGATTGGGGTGAGCTTCATTTTCTTCTTGAGAGCTTGATATTTCTCTTTGATTGGCTCCCTTAAAAGTTGTTTCCAATTTCTCTCAAATTTGCTTAGCTGAGACACATGAAAAATTAAACTAAATTCATTAATATCTAAAGAGCAATAAAGTATGCTCATAGCTTTAGCATTTAATTGAATCATTTCCTTATCAAATCTATCAATCAATGTAGTGTGTGTATTTGGGCCATCGTCTATAATTTTTCATAAATTGTAATCATGTGATTGTATAAATATCTTCATCCTAGTCTTCCAATAAACATAATTCAATCCATTAAATAATGGGGGTCTATCTATAACATGGCCTTCATTAAACAAAGAATCCATTTTGGGTTGTAAGATCTTTAGCTCTTGACCATTAGGTCAACAACTAATAATAGAGCACCCACTCTGATATCACTTGTTGTCCAGAGATAGCAACTTAAGAGGGGCGAATGAATAGGGTTGCTTAAAACTTTTAATCAAATTAAAACTTAAGACAAATATGTGCTTCAAAATAAACTAACTTAAGTATTTGTGATTTATGCAATATGAGTAGCAGCGAAATCAAGATATATAAATAATTATGTAAGATTTAAACTATGCTAAGCTGAAATTCAAAGCATGCAGGACAAGTAAAGTAGTAGAATAAGAGAAAGCACAACACAAACACAAAGAATTTTATAGTGGTGTGCAACTCGTACCTACATCCGCTCTCCAAATTTTCTTGAGATTTTCACTATAATCCTCTTTTCATTACAGTATGTTTATTTTTCAGACTCATAAATAAATTAATTAATTTTTTAAATTATCAATCAAAATCTTATACCGTTAGTTTTTCGGGCTCACTAACAATCTAATGAATTTTTTAGACCAACCAACCAAAATCTTCAAGTCTAATTTCAAACTTGGATGGACCTAATCTCTAAATTTTTTATCTTAAATAAACTTGTGAAGAAATAAAAATATAAGTAAATAAATTTAGCACAAAATGAAACACAAAAAGAAACTCTTTTTGAAACGTGAAGAAGAGGTTGAATGATTGCTCGTGTAGCTTTATCTTCTCTTCTTTGAAGGCTAAGAGGATGCTCAAAAATTATGGATGATCACTCTTGAATGCTCTCTGAATTTGTAGCTCAAACTCCTCTCTTTTCTCTTTCTTTTGGATATTCAATGGGGCTCACTCAAATGTGGATGATTTCTTCTTTCAATCTATTTTATCTCTTTTCTTTTGATTCTTTACCTTTAAAAAAGCTTAATAATAGCTGGAGATTGAGATTAGACCGTTGGAAGGCTTGAATTAATCGTTGGAGATGAAATAGAGTCGTTGGGGACGAACTAGAAACTAGCCGTTGAAATCTATCTCGTGGCTCGAGTCGACTCGACTGTCTTCGAGTCAACTCCTGTCACCCCCGAGTCGACTCGAAATCCGATCGAGTTGGCTCGATCATAGAATCTGAAAAATAACTTTTTGTTTCTGAGAAGGAGTCGATTTGGATTCTGCTCGAGTCGACTCGGCCTCCGTGCCAATGCTTCTCCTTGTGCCAGAGTTGATCCAATCTTCCTAGGGTCGACTCTAATTCATCTGAAACTTGAAAATCTTCATTTTAAGCCTTCTTTCAGTGAATGGGTCAGCTCTTTTTGCTCTAAGGTCGACTCTACCAAGTCTAAGATTGAATTTTTCTTCTTTGAAATCCTTGACTTGATAACTTTTGTGGAGATCTTTTTTTGAATTATTTCTTCACCTTAAGCATCTGAAAAGACTTACAACCACTCTTAAAATACTTGGTTAGAATCACAATTACTCAAAATTTGACAATCATCAAAATCAATCATGAGATCAAAATGATTACCATAAATTTCCTCGTGTACCTCCCAAAGAGCATAATCAGCTTCAAAAGGTCGAAGACACTTGAGCAGAGGCAAAGACACCTATCTTTAGTACAGCTAGTCGTCAATGATCATGCACTGAGCTGCCAATCTCTTCATTCGACGTGCCATAGTAAGATCTACTGGCAAGATTCTGTTAGTCAAAATTCGATGAATGAGTCAATCCAACTTGGTTCATAACTGACCTGGATCGGATGCACTTCTTCTTCGAAGTCAATTTTGAGATTCTCAAGATGCTCGATGAAGATTTTTTTCAGCTCACCATAGCTAGAAGTAGCGAGCCGAGACAAAGAATCAGCTTAGATATTCTTCGAGTGGGGGATGCGAAAGATCTCAAAATAGTCAAAATTTGTTTGCAGAGATCTAAGTTTCTGTAAATACCTGAAAAGAGTAGAATCTCGAGCTTCATATTCTCTTCGAGATTGACCGACAATTAATTGAGAATCGGTAACACCTTTAGGTATTTTAAATCGAGATCTTTAGCGATTTTCAGTCTGACTATCAGGAGGGTGAATGCCGTGGTGGGCGGTGCTGTGCCTAGATGGTACTAACTGAGCTACCAGCTCCTCCACCGACAGCTGCTACTGCTACTGAGTTTGTTGCTACTGGAGGCTTTGGACCGCCTCCATTAATACCTTCATTTGCTGCATAAGTGCAGCAATTTGCGCGTCCGTAGTGATTATAAGATGCGAAGAACTAGGCTTTGCCATTGGAGGTGGGGAGGAACATCTTTCCGATGGGAAGACTGTCTCGCTGATCCTATCGAGTGCTGAGCTCTGATTTTTGGCATGATTGCTCGTATCCTGCCCCTATCTGGTGCGCCAATCTGTTGCTGCAATCTCCTATTATGCCCGTCGCCGGAGAAGAGCACCTGCAAAAGAAGTCCTCACTGACCGAAATTGTGTTTGGCGGGGATCCTCTAATGCTTAAGTCAGTGGGAGTAGTGAACAGCAGATAAGAATTTTGAATAGCAGAGTCTCAGCTCAGAAATGTCTTACCAATGATATTCTTTTACCTTCCTTTTATAGGTGATTCAGATGTAACCATCGAGCACATGGTCCCACTTTTTATAGCATTAAATTATCGGGCCATAATCATAAAGTTAATAGGCAGTTTATGCCCACTAATGACCGTGATACGTATTTGATAACCGTTTATAACGGTTAGATATGTAGGTTCCGTACATTCCGGCTTTATGTGATCGTGGGACGATTAACCGACTATATGTCGATAGATCTGAGTGAGCATTGGTCGATAATTCTGATATGCCGATGGTCATCAGTCGGATATTAATTGAGTCATCATGATTGTCCGTTGATGGTTGAGAATAGCCGACTGTTGGTCGGTCAACTGATTGTGAGTCGGCGTATTGTGTTTATGAAGTCAATCTATAGTCGGAATCGGGGGTCGATTGAATTATCCCAACAATGATGCTATTATTTTCTAGACATGATAAATTATCTTCACTATGATGAGTCCTACACATTTAGTTTATTATCAATAAATAAAAATATGTTTTCAAGAGAAAATCGCATGATATGGAATTATAAGCCAGCGATAATATGAATTTAAACGCTGGCTAATCCGGCTGGTTCGGATGGTAAGATTTTAAACGGATTCGGATACGGGTAAGGAAAATTTTGCGGGTACCCTATCCGTTGCCATCCCTACCGCCAACGGAATTTATTCGTCCAAGCGCAGAGCATGCCTTCTTCCTCATGGCGGCCTCGCTGTCCAAACCCTAAGATTTCACCGACTTCTCCTCTCCATACGCCGCAACTCGGCTCCAGCTTTCCCTCTCTACGCCTTCTACACCTCGGAAGCAACTCTCCGACCGCCTCCACCGCCAGCGTCATTCGCGTCCGTAGCAGCTCCATCCGCATCCCAAGCTCCAGGTTGCCCTTCTCCCTCTCCCTCTCTCTCTCGATCTCCTTCGCCATCTTCTCGATCTCCTTCGCCATCTTCTGTTTGAATCCATGTCTCCTTTATGCTTCTGAAATGGCCATCTTCTTGTGATCCAGAGAAAGAAAGGGGAAGATGGTCCAAATTGCTGCTCTTCCTCCCCGGTGCCATCACTTTTGGCCTTGGAACCTGGCAACTTTTCCGAAGACAGGAGAAGGTCACATTCTTTATGTTTTTTCTGGATTTAGCTAACTTTTGTTTAGGTTGGTTTGTTATGATTTATAAAAACACTCTCTTTTGAGGTTCTGATTGGTCTATATGTACAACGCTGTCATTGTTCTTATTTATTTTTGTGGCAGATAGAAATGTTGGATTACAGGAGGAAAAGATTGGAGATGGAGCCCATAGTGTGGAATGAGATACATTCTTTGGATCATGAAGCAGCTTCTTCGGAATTCAGAAGGGTTATTTGTGAGGGCTATTTTGATGACACCAAGTCAATTTTGTTGGCCCTCGTTCTCGAAGCATATCTGGTGTAACTGAGAACGGATATTATGTCATCACCCTTTGATTCCAAGGGCAACCTATCCTGGCAGGTAAGTAATCTCACTCTCTATCGTTTTTTTTTTTTTTTTTGTAATTTTATTAAGAAAACTGATTTCACTCTGTTCTGTTTATCAAGCCTAATGTGTTTTGTTTTAGATTATATCTCAGTTTGAGGTGTGCTTATAGTAGTTTATGTTTTATAGATTTCATGGAACTAGGTGAAGTTCCTCTTATTGTCTCTGTACATGTCTCAGCGGCAATCATATTCATCTCTTTAGTTTAAGACTGCCTTCCAAGCACTGGGAATTTATATTAAATTGGTGGCAGTTCCACCATCCATTTTCCAATAGTAATTATCTTTAAATATTTAACACTCCAATGCCTCCTAATCCTGTCCAGTCGTTCATAATATCTAGACTTTTGTCAGCTGTCTGAAACCGCAAAATCTATTTTCTCTTGTCGGACTTGTGATAATCTTTCCATTTGTTGCGGATCGGATTCCTCCCTTGTTTATTGCCTTTCATCATGAGATGTCCCAATGACCGTCATCTCTTTACTCACAACTATTGAGAATGTTATATTGATGCAGTAGCATGGTCCCAACATCCATGGCCGAACAAGGAGTATCCTTAACCACATAACACAAAGATGAATCTTTGTCATCAATATTGTTAAGATCGAGATCAAGTCGTAAATCGCCGTTTTAAGATTAGATTGTATTGTAGATTGTAAGATTTTTTTCTGATTTATTTTATAACTTTTTAAATATGAAGCTAATGTGACAATTGAAGTATGAATCAACTATGAAGCAAATGTATGGAGAATAGAAAGCCATACATAATACAACTCTAATTTTCACCAGTATAGGCCCATATATAGCATGTCTAATGAAAAAATATTTCGTTTGTTTATTCAAGAAAATTATATATCATCGACCAATTTAACTATCCTTTTAGATAAAATGTTTTAGGAAGACATGGACAAATCTCTAACATATGGCTGGAAGAAATACAAATATCCACAACTTGTCTTTTCTTTTTCTTTTTTTTTAACTCCATGAACTCCAATAAGATACTTGCTAAATTTTACTTCTCAACACTTATTTGCTCAGTAATTGAAAAGCCATGTAGTCACATAAATTGTAGAACATGGAACTGCCCATGATTTAATACGTAATTAGCATAATCAAGCTGGATTTGTGATCCACAGGAATGTATAATTCATTATGGATCTAAATCTTGTGATCCTACATTGATCCTGATCCAAGGATAGGATCCATTGCTTAGGCTTATTTTATCCAGATCATAAGATCCAAATCATGAATCCTATGGTTCAACAACAATTTTTTTTCATCCCCAAGCCTTTGTGGCCTATCGCTCATAGCATCTTTGCAGCCATCTTATCTTAGGTGACTGGTTTGGTTATTGATTTATTGACAGCATTGTATTTTTTTTTTTTAAAGTTAATTCTTTCTTCAAAGTGAAATGTATTTGCTCTAAGAGAGAAGTAAAGCTCATCTATAACATTTTCCCTTGCATGCAAATTGATGCTGGAATATTTTATGCTTCTACGAACCTTTAATAATTTAAGTCGTATGATAGAAAAAATATTAAGTTAAACTAATGTAATTAAATCAAAGATTTCGTTACTGCATAAGTTAACTAGTTGGCAACCTTTCTGTTTGTCAATATTTTTTCTTTTGACGTGCTTTCTATGAACTATATATGACTCTCTCATTATAATTGAAAACATACAATTCCATTGATTTTTAAGAATTTTCTAACTCAAGCTCATGCATAGCCATGGCAACCTTGACAATATATGCAGCATGTTGTTTGCAGAACCAATTAAGTCTAATTATTGAACTTGTAGCAGGCTTTGGTTTAAAGTCTTCGAAACTAGGTTTATGTTGAAGGACTTGAGGTCCAAGATGGTTGAGCTGGGGTCGAGGATGCAGTTTGGGTTCAAGTTCTTATGGACGACATGGTCATATTGGAATGTTGGGATATACAGTAAAGCCATGGAGTTGAAATTGGGTTAACTGAATGGTCAGAATAAATTCAATGGCTTATAAGTGAAAATGAGTTGGAACTCCAACACAAGAATTGTGCCTTCATGCTAGTTGAATCCAAAACCAAGGTTTTGAAGGTTGGGAAGTAAATAACTGCTTTTTTACTTTTGCTTGTGATTAGAGACTCGGTGGACAAGATGTGTTGAATCTTCTTTATATTCTTCTCTACGACAGTTGCATGTTCAATGGAAGGACGAAATAAACAAACTGTATAATTAACATATAATTAACTTGAACCAATAAAAAAGTCGCTAAAAAGAGTTTTGTATGGAAACATCTCTGCCCATTCTTTCTCTAGCAAGGGATTTTATAACTATTTTCTCCCCAAAAATATGATATTTAGACTCATATGTGGGGTCTTGTACAAGTGCTGAAGTACCAAAAATTTTCATTTTACCAGTATAGTTTGATATCATTTTGATATGTGGTATGCCTCTTGGTGTCCCTACAATAGACAAAGCAGTGATATTGTATGTCTTTGTATGGCTTGACAGTAAGGTCATGTGTATATTATTGCCATACTTATAGAGTATGGTATGACTAGTATGCTACTTATATCCTTCGCCTTGTTCATCATGGAAGAAAAGGTGCATGGTTTTGCTTTGGGCTTTTTTCTATTAGACTGAAAAGTTACATTGTTTAAAATTCTCTTTCAAGGTTACTTTCGTTTGAAACTTTGAATCACATATTTGAAGGTCATTTCAGGGTTAATTTTAGGATGTTGAAGTTATACTGTGGCTTTATAGTCAAGGTTTCAATTTCAAGTAAGATTCGCCAATCTCAATACTGAGTACCATACTGGTCTTCTTTGAGTCGATACAGTGCTACTATACCTACATGTGATAGCATACCAGTACAGTATAGATTCAACATTTTTATTTTTATTATGGTTTTTTAAGGTTTAGGGATCTTGGATATGTGATTTTGAGGTTGTTTTATTGTTGTTTATTTTGTAATGGTCCTGGAGATTACATGATTGCTTGATGGATGCAATTGTAATAAATAAATATTAGACATTGCTACTGCTTGATGGTGCCATAATTATTCCACATGGTATTCAAAGCTTGCTTCTTCTTTAAAAGATTTTATCCAGTTAAAATGAGGCATGAATGATTAAAAAGGTGAATGAATCATTTACGAAGCAGCTTGTTGGATGAAGCTCCAGCAGCAATCACTCATAGTACAGCAATTAGAAGACATAGAAGCGACTGAGAGCATGGAATAGCCTTTGTAGCTAGAATGGCACCCATAGTAGAAGACTTGTGCACCTAAAGCCTTGGAAATAGTGAACCGTCGACAACCAGTTGGTATATCACCTTCACCTGAGCTTAAACTTGGTTCCATATTTTGATCAGTAATATTCTTAAATGAATGTTGTGCTATTTGAAATCTAAATAACATAGAACCATGATAAATCAAGTCAACATGTTGTGTAGCTAACTACCACATTGATCAGACATGTACTAAACATATCTTTATTGTTATTACAGATTAATGCAGGACTGCAAGGAGATATTAGGCTATTGCTTTAATTTATATAATGCTTGAGTTACATTCCACAATTAATTGTATTAATATAAAATTCCAAGAATATTTTCTTTTGATTTCTTTGTTGGGACCTTACCAATTTTAATTATATTATGGGTCCTGTGTATTGTGGAGAATCAAGTTGGATATCAATAATCTTTCATGAATTGCAGCAATTACTAATTATGGCCTTTTAGCGTGGTCTTGATTAGATAAAATTATTTTCTCATTCTTTGAATTTGCTGATATAATTTTTAATAAATCTTCTGTCAGCATGCAGCTGCCCATCCTTGTAAACAGAGGATGGGTCCCACGGGGCTGGCGGGATAATTTAGAAGAGTCATGGAATGTTGAGAAAGCTTCCAATTTAGAAACAGGAGATGCCAAGCAGAATGAGAAAAAAGTTTGGTGGAAGTTTTGGTCTAAGAGTCCTGCAGTTTCCAAGGTTATTTTCCACGAACTTATTGATTTATATGTGATGTTAATCTAGTTTTGTATGATCCCAGAATGGTGGTATTAATGTGATATAGCATGCTTATTGACAACCCTGGGCTAAGACATTCAAGATCTGTTAATGGTTTTTAAGCGCATCATGTTACTGTACGTCATATAATAGCCATTATTTATAATTTTTAAAATAATAAGAATAGCTTATTCTGATTACAAGTAAGAAATACTTACACTTTTTGGATCCATAGCTCCTGTGCAAATGCTATTCCCATCACTTGGCTGGGAAGCATGAAGGAGAGGATACAGGCAGAGAGCGAAGCATGCAGTTGAGTGGTTTATGGTCCCAATATCCCCATCATAAAATCTTGGGACTGCTAGTTCAGTGGCCTTCCCTCTTCTTGTATACTTCTCCCTACCTCGCATACCCCAGCAGGCCTCTTGTCCCCAGTCCTTGCCAGCCTTGTGGAAACTTTACATAGATTTTGCTGACAATTACCGAAACAGTCCCAAAACCTACAACTCATATTGTCGACATGGTACATATGTTGTATTGACTTGCTACATATGTTGTATAGTATACAGCTAAATTCAATGATATTCTTTTCCCCCTAGTATCTTGTGGTATCATTATCTAAATTTTGCTTAAATCATATCTTATTCGTCACACATACAAGGGATTCAAATCTTGACAATTGATCCATATTGGTAGCTGGCTGGTATGTTATGATCCTTTATAAAGTTTACTGAGCAGTACAGGGCCTATATGGGTTTGATACGCCTTGATACAAGGAGATATGGTCCCCATTTGGCTAATACCTAGGCACACTTGCCTCTGCTGCACCAACTCAGGGCTGGCACATGGCAAGTACACTTAGCTTTTTTTTCAATCCTTGATACATAAATATTATGTATCTATGCACATGTGTTGGTACAGGTGTGCATATGTGCATTATCTGAATATGTCTTGAGGGTAGGTCAAATGTTAGGGAGGGGAAGGGATGTGTGCAATATATTATGTGCTTATACGTGCATGTATCATTCTGTAACCGCATGTCGTATATTTTGATGTTTCATATCTATCACCTTTATTAGAGGGTGGGCCTTGGCACAATGATAAGGTTGCTCCAATGTGACCCGGATGTCATGAATTTGAAACACGAAAACTATCTTCCCACATGCAGTGGTAAAGCTGTGTACATCTAACTCTACCCAGACCCTGTAGTGGCGAGAGCCTCCTACACTTGGATGCCCTTCTTTTCCACACACACACACACACACACACATTTGCACGCGCACACACCGCATGTGCATATATACCACCTTTACTAATAAAGTAAATACTGATGTTTGATACAATCTATCTCAAGTTTAGTTTTAGAAGCTGACTTGGTTCTCCCAAATTGTAATTCCAAGTTTGCAGGCTGAAGAGCCTGCCATGTCTCCTGTCAGAGTTATAGGAGTAATTCGAGGAAGTGAGAAACCAAGCATATTGTTCCAGCAAATGACCCAAACAGTGGCCAGTGGTTTTATGTTGATGTTCCCATGATTGCTCGTGCTTGTGGTCTGCCAGAGAGTACTATCTACATTGAAGACATAAATGATGATGTTAGTGCAACTAATCCTTATCCTGTTCCAAAAGATGTCAACACCTTGATATGTTATTCAGTCATGCCACAGGACCATCTTAACTATACGATAACCTGGTATGCAATTTGTTTCAGTCATTATGACATGCACCTGTCTTTGTCTTCTGGTTATTCATTTTATTTATGTTTTCATCTATGATTTAAGCCACTTGATACCCATATCTGTCATTTTCAAGCTGTAATTTTTGTACTAATAAAACACAGATGTGTGTAATTGCACACGTGCTTGCTTTTATGTTTAATTGCTGGAGCAAAGTTCCATGGATGTTCATTTTTAAAGAAGCAGAATCTTTAAAGCTCAAGTAGCTTGGATAAGGCTTGTTGATTATGTTTCATGACAATGGTCATTTAGGGACTTTTGGTGTTTGATTCGGGAACTCAAGCTATCATAATTAATCAAACTCTCATATGTTCCTTTATTATGGAATAATTTGATTTTATTCTCTGACTTTATAAAGTTAAAGAAGAAAGTGGGCTGATCTTATGTATTTTCTTAGCCCTTGATTATTTGGTGAATTCAAGTTGCTAATATCATTTAGAAGAGTCAAGTCTACTTGTACATTAATCAGATGAGGGTTTCTCATGGTTTAAATCCAAGTGGACCATATGATGTTAACAAACTTAAGGATAAGAATATTTACATATGGACTTGGGATAAAACTTGTTTGATGATGTTTGTTATCAACTTTGTAGTGTATATATTCATCTCCATTTCTAGCAATGGAGAAGGTCCTTCAGGAAGAGAGGATTTGGCCAGTGAGAGGGCAGCAACCTTTGAATCTCTGTTGTAAAACAATGAGCGGTTTGAATTGGAGGTTCAAGGGGCAAGGAAGGAACAGATTATAGAGAAGGCGAGGAAGGTTTGTGCTTCTGCTTATGGCGAAAGCTTGCTAGGTGGGTCACAAGGAGGTGACCTGTTGAAGAAGGGCTTCATCAAGCAACTGAATGGGCCAATCTTGTTTGGTGATTGATAAGTTTATAATGTGGTGATTGTCATGTACAAGGGTATTTGGCACCAATGGAAGATGAAGCAAAGTTTTGGAATTTTCTTGTGATAGAGGATTTAATAAATTTAGTTCCAAGGTATTATGGTCCAGATATAAGGGCCCTAGTGGAGTGGTTGCTGGCAATTTCCTATTGAAAGAAAGGGCCATTAAGCATACAACTTGTTAGATCGAGTTGTCAATCTCAAATTGAAATGCTATATGCATATGATTTGATGTTGGTTGTTGCTGCTGGGCCTTGTAGGTCTTTTTGATTGGATTCTTTCACTGAGAAACTATGAAACAAATCGTCTCAGTTTACATGGGGTTTCTCATGTTTTATATCCAAGTGGACCATATGATGTCAACAAACTTAAAGATACAAAATTTACATATGGACTTGATGCAAAAACTTGTTTGGTGATGTTTGTTATCGACTTTCTAGTGTATATATTTACCTCAGTTTCTAGCAATGGAGAAGGCCCTTAAGGGAGGGAGCATCTGGCTGGTGAGAGGGCAGCAAACTTTATTATAATCTAGTTAGGTGTTTGTATGGGAGCTTCAAGGGGCATGGAAGGAGCAGACTGTAGAGGGGTGAGGAAGGTTTGTGCTTCCGTTCTTGGCTAAAGCTTGTGAGGTGGTCACGAAGAGGTGACTGGTCTGAAGAGGGGCTTCATCAGGCAACTGAATGGGGCAATCTTGTTTGGTGATTGATAAGTTTATAATGTGGTAATTGTCATGTACAAGGGTATTTGGCACAAATGGAAGATGTAGCAAAGTTTTGAAATTTCCTTGTGATGGAGGATTTACATAAACATAGTCCTAAGGTATGGGAAGATCATGGTCCAAATATAAGATCCCTAGGTGGTTCATGGCCAAGCATTGCTTGTGTAGTAGTGGGGATTTCCTATTGAAAGAAAGGGCCATTAAGCATGCAACTTCATAAATCTAGTTGTCCAGTCCCAAATTGAAATGCTGTATTCATAATTTGGCTTCTGTCAATTGCTGCTAGGCCTTGTAGGTCTTTTGGATTGGATTCCACTGAGAAGCTCTTGAACAAGTCTTCTCTGTTTATATCTTTGAGATCTGATTACACACTGGGGGCCCCAATCAACCATAGGTCCATAGTTGAATTAGTTCCCTGTAACTTCTACTCTATATTTTAAGATATCATGCAGTAGCTCTATGTTTAAGTATTGTTAACAGTTTCATTTGCCAACTCATGTTGGTTTGTGCCGATCAGTACTAGCATTCTGCGTTGCGTTGGTACTGTTGGGTACCAGGCCAACACACAGCATTGCATGGGACATCTATTGGCATGTGGCATGGAAAGTGCTTTCTGGCTATTGGTCAGCATGCTCCATGCTGCTGACACTTAACTGCATGGTGTTACTAAATAATGGGCACTTGTAACAAGCGTATAAAGTCTGCTGAATTGTTTGACACTTCAAGATGTCTAGCATAGGACACTTTTATCCAATATAACATGTTGAAACCATACTCGTTAACTAGCTGATCATGCTTCATATTGTACTGTATTATAAGATAAGAAGGTTAATTTGTGACTTACACTTGTAACAAGCGTATAAAGTCTGTTAAATTGTTTGACACTTCAAGATGTCTAGAATAGGACACTTTTATCCAGTATAACATGTTGAAACCATACTCGTTAACTAGCTGGTCATGCTTCATATTGTACTGTATTATAAGATAAGAAGGTTAATTTGTGACTTTTCGCTATATATATATATATATATAGA
>KE504792.1:550212-561947 GCA_000441515.1 Elaeis oleifera | reverse complement strand
TACGGTTCTATATATATATATATATATAGATAGATAGATAGATAGATTTATTAAAGTCTCATTGGGAATGCATGGAAAGTTCAATATCTAAAATGAAGTCTCCTTACCCATGTCAGGTACTGGTTGATACAGGCATTGTCTCTGAAACTACCAAAAAGTGCAGGGCAATGTCCAAGTGCAGTGATTATATGAGAAATTAAGGTAGGCAGTTACACTGTGTTTGTGGTATCAGAGAGTGCACTGTGATATCCAAGTATAGTGACTTTATGAGAAATTAGGAAGGCAGTTATTAGGGATAATCAGAATTAAGTTGTGTGGAAAGCAGAATTAAGAATTGCATGCAAGAGAATCTAAGTGGGTTAGAACTGGAGCAAATCTGAGTTCGCTGGCAAAATTTCTCTAGCAGGATTTGCCAGCACAAATCTTGCAGATTGCATTATCAGAGACTCATGTAAAAAACTATTGCGGTGGACGGTTCACCTAATAGCAAAAGATAAAATAGGTTGAGAAGGAAAAGATCTTTATTGATCAATCGAACTTTGAATGGTGGAGCCCGCCAATGCTCTGAAAATTAAGGGTCTGCTACAGGCTACCAGGCTTTGTGGTGCTCTTGTGGTGTTAATGGTCCTTGAAGTGTTCCAAACTAGACAAGGGGTGCAAGTAAAGGCAGGAGATGCCTCTCTTTACAAGAGTGATCCCTTCTCCATGAAACTGAAGGACTATTGGGAGCTGAAGAACTGGATTAATGATGGACATTAAGGGGAACTCTGGACAAGCGGAATTTGATAAGATAGAATTTGTATTTCTAGAGAATTGACTTGTCACGATTGTTGGAGATAAATACAAAAGAAACCAGATAACTTCGTTGGTATTGCAAAATATTTGACAGCAACAGCAAAAAAAGGTGGTGCCAATTCTTCCCTAAAACTATACCTGTAGCTGTGGTGTTTGGACTCTGGAGTATCATTTGGTTTCTGGGATATGGATGATGAGGCCATGGTCTAACTGCTCTTGCTGGACTATTATGCTTTCAACTCTGATATATACCAGAGCGATGTGATTGTGTTTACTCACTTTTTGAAACTTCTTCAAACTTCTGGAGGATTCCTTATGGCATAGGACAGGATAGACTAAAGCTTCAAATTCATTGAAAGTTAATCACCGCTTGCATCTATATATTCGTCCACAAGTTTATGATGACTTAATTTGAAAAGAAAAAAAAATATATATATAACATTCTTTTAAACCAGAACTGCTGAAATTTGGTGCCTTATCTGCATTATTTCATATGTTTCTTTTGGCATATGCATATCATTATGATATATATGATTATTTTATTTTTGAAACTTTACTTAGGTGATGTCACACTTCATTGAACTATAAATGGTGCACGTGCTTGATAATCACCAATTTCAAGTCTGTGATTATGCACAAACTGTTGAACCTTTTCCACATATAATTGTTTGGTTTGCTGATTATTTTTTTAATATTTTTTAAAGGTTCACAAAGCTTTTTTTAATAAAAAGCTGGTATCTTTCTGTTACTTGAATTTTTTCTTCGATTTATGTGGAAGAGCAAAATCAGTTTGCCTAGGGAGGCCTCTGTAGATGCTGAGGATGAAGACCTGACCTTTCTCCTAGAATCTGAAATCATTGTTTTGTCATGCATTTATCTTAATTAGTAAACAGCCATCAGGCAGGGTTCTGTGATGTGGTCATCATGCAAGAAACATGAAAATAAACTAACTTTAGCAGTTGTAAATATTCATCTGTGCGTGTATTTTTCTTTTCAAAACACAATAGCTTTTCCATGAGAAGTCATATAGAGACTTAGACATAATACATCAAAAGCAGTGTTGCATGGACATGGATACAAGAATCGAACATGTCCTAGTGTTTGACATGGCAAGAGATAAAAAAGAGGATAAAAGGATATGTAGACAAAATAATTATAACTAAATTATATATTATTTATAATATTGTATAATTTTTTTAATATTTTCATAAAAGAAATATTAGAAGATATTATTTTTTAAGATCTTTCACTATATATTATTTCTCAAACGTTTTAATTTCTTGGAGGCACAAAAAAAAGGGTATCTGTCAAAGTTATTTCAACATCTATATCCTTGATCAATCTCTACAAGGGGGCAAAAATTCATTTTTTAACATTATTATGGTGGGTTGAACTCATTATTGGAAGTTGAAAAAATAGAGACTTAAATCTAGGGGTGGTAATAGATTGGGTTTGGGTCGAGTCGACCAATACTTGTACCTATCATGCCATGAAAAATCCATATCCACACCCATCCGTACCCATCTTGGGTTGGGTTGGGTAGGGTATAATAAAAGATCCAGGTTAGATCTAGTTGGGTCGGGTATACCCATTTTGCCCTGGATCCGATCGGGTTGGGTCTCATCAAAATTCCTCAAACCCTACAAACAAAATCATGCTTCTACCAAGATTAAGAGCTCTCAAAACCTCAAGGGACCAACTCACACTGCCATGCTCTCTCAAGTGCTCTCCTTCCCCACAAATCTCTCGTATGTGCTCCCCTTCCCCACGGATCTCCCTTAGGTGCTCTCCTTCCCCATAGATCTCTCTCATGTGCTCTCCTTCCCCACAGATCTCCCAAAGAGAGAATGTAATGAAAAGAAAGGAAGTGAAAAAAATGGAAAAACCCTCCAATCTCTCTCAAGTGCTCTCCTTCCCGCAGATCTCCGAAAAGAAAATGAAATGAAAGAAAATGAGGCAAAAAAAAAAGAGAAAAAAAGCAATCTATGTGGAAAGGGGTCTGACCTTCTAATTTTTTGTCTTTCCTTTGCTTCATTGATTTTTTTCTATGGTTTCCCATTGTTTTTCCTCTGTTTTTTCTGTCCATAGGAGTCTCAATTGGGTGGGAGGCATGAAGCATTTTTTCCGTCCACAGGAGAGTCAATCAGGTGGGAAGCTTGGAGAGGAAAATTCTTCCTTTCGTTTTCCCCTCCTTAGAAGTCTCAATCGGGTGGGAGGCCTGGAGCGGCCGAATAGGGAAGCTTAGATATTGTCTAGGGTTTTGTGTTGGATCTTTATGTTTAAGAGTTAAATGGTAAGGATATTTTGTTGGTTATTATATATAAGAGTTTGAATGATATTTATATATAACGGATCGGTTTCGGGGTAGAGTATATCATTTTCAGTATGTGCTTCGGATTTTTTTTCTAAAACCCATATCCGCTCCAGATTTCAATCAGATCAGATAAAATCCATCTCATTTGGGATCGGGTAGGTCGGGTAGCCGGCGGGTCGGACAAAATTGCCAACCTTAACATATATGCCTGGTATATATCGCATTCTTGGAGCTAGATGCAAGTGTCTATATAACACAGATCAAAGTCTTGTTGTACCTTATTCACAAAGAATATCTAATAAGAATCTGATTCAATCTATGTAAATGATTTGAAGATTTGGTTTAGGTTGTTTCTGTTTCTAAGACTCTTCATGTAAGACCTATGAAATGTTAACGAGATCTGAGCTGTTCAAATCTAATCTGGCACTGATAATCTGTGTTCAGGTACTCTCTCTCTGCTGCTGTAACCTTCATGGCTATCAAGCGAATAAGGCCAAAGAAGATAAAGAGATAGCACAATGTTGTTATACACATGCTTTGAGGCATTTCTGCAGCAAGCTTTATTATATTCTTTTCAGGAGAATATTTCTGATGACCGACAAAATAAGATTTAAAACTTTAACCTCTAGTTGCAAGCAGTTAAATGGTAACTTGTCACATTATACCACAGAGCAGTCTCGTTCAGCCGTCACGTAATTCAAGCATGAAAATGTTGCCCTTAATTAGTTGCCTCTTTTTGTTTTGGAAGAAGCAAGTTAATTTGCTGTGTGTATTTATCTTTTTAAGATGAAATCATGAATGCCTTTTTCTCATGCTTTGGTTGCATTTTTTTTTAAGCTCATGTGATTTTATTTACGTTATTGTTTGATCATATTTGATGAAGCACCGTTCCAGTGGTCCTTTGAAGAACATTGTAAGAAACAACTTGCTCAGATGCCTCTGAAATTATTATTCAGGTTAATGTCTGGCTTTTGGGAACCCTAGAATTTAGCTGTTGGAAACAATAATACATAAGATCTTAATCAACATATCTGTTTCATGAATGCTATTCCCTGACCACTTGATCTAGTCGTATCTGCATTTTGTTCTAGACCTTTTTTTTTTTTCAATATGTTATTTATTTATTTATTTATTTAGATCTTTGCAGAACCACTTTGCAAATAGAGGTTGATAACATAATGAGCATTTTTGTTAAAACCCTTCACACATAAATTTTCAGAATACAACTGATTTTAGTATGGAGCATGCAAGATGATAACTAGGGTCACCATTCAAAGCATTGTTGGCCAAGGTAATTCTGCCCAGCTTGTATCTTAACTACCCCACTTCCATCCAGCAAGCCTAGCTTGTATATTATAAATGCAAATCAACACAACTAAGCCTACCATCAGAAATATTTGCACCTAGAACATAAAGGAAAGGGCTAATCTGCATGCCTAGGCCTCTAGACACCATCTTTGACCTGTACCATATAATCTCTTGCTTGGATGAGGAAGAGCCGGGTGCAGCAGCAAGGTTACTCCATCTCTGAGCATTAAGGGTTTGAAACATGGAATTAGTCTCTCCACTCATTGGAGTAAAATGGTATATCTTCTACTCTCTCCAAACCCTACAATAATTGAAACATCATGCATTGGAATTCTCTTTATATAACATCTTTTTCAGGTGGGTTATTTATTTGGTGTAATTGTACCAGATCCAATCGTAGACCGATGGATCCAAAAGTTCTTTCTGGTCTCCCTGTGGATCATGTCCAACCCATGATTCAACATCTATATCAGATCCTGCTCATGTCCAGATATATCCTAGCCTCCCCAGCAGAGCAGAGGAGGATAAAAGAACTTTCATCTTTGTTAACCCCCAAACACCCACCCCAAATAACAAAAACTCCTCCAAAAAATAAAGAAAAAAAAAAAAAAAAACTTTACATCTTTTGGCTTTTCTCGATTATTTTAAGTCAACCATTCTCGACCATTCCGCATATTCATTGTCTATCATCACAGGAGGATGATTAAGAACTTCCATCTCTTGGCCTTTTCCTGTTATTTTAAGTCAACCATCCTCGACCATTTCACCATATTGGTTGTCTATTATCACAGAGGCTTCAGGGAGGCAAAGCTCCTTCTGTAGCTCTTCCGAGCTAATGGAGAATTGATCCAGCTGAAAGAGAAGATGGCCTCCACCAGTAGAAAAAGGAATCGCCCTGCAACCAAGTTAACAGAGGAGCTGGTGGGTGAGATCCCCTATGGACTGCCGGCCAAGTCTTTCTTCCGTTTCCAATGCGTCTCCAAGTCATGGCTCGCCTTCACTTCCGACCCTCTCTATCACAACAAGCTCCCATGCACCTTCTCCGGCCTCTTCCACAACGTGGACCCACCGCTCTCCGACCTGTTTCCGGATCGCTTTCAAGTTTTCGCCCAACAGATACCTCAAACTATCAACTGCTTGCACCCTCGAACCAACGCTCAGCTTCTTGCCACCTCCTGAAAGTATTCGGATGTGGACTGTTGCAATGTTTTGCTTATCTGTCGCATTTGGCATCCACGTTCAATTCTCTCTGGATATTATATCTGAGAAATTCTTTGTGCACCACAGGAGGTGCAGAACTGCACGCATCGCCCGCGGTAATTGGCTTGTGTATGGGACAGGAAAGAAAAAAAAAAAATTTTATGTACCATATTCTGATCTTGCGCATGAGCCAATTACCGCAAACGGTGCATGCGGTTCTACACCGTCCATGGTGTACAAAGAATTTCTCTGCTGACAGTCCCGGAAGATTTGAAAACCAAGCGCTAGCTTTCGACAGTTTTGGAAGATTTGGAAACCAAGCACTAGTTTCGATCCCCGATGCTCGCTTTACCACCATGTCCTTCACTTCAAGGAACCAAGGTATCAACCAAGCTTGAAATTTACTCATCCAAGACACGGGAGTGGGTCAAGTGGCAACCACTGTGGAACGATCACTCCACTCGAATTCTCCTCTTATCAGGGGTTTACTATGAAGGATTTGTTTACAAGTTTGCTTCAGCTTTCTACTCCCAACCTTATCGTGAGAATTGATGTTGAGAGAGAGGTTCTTCGAAGCATCAAGCTACCAAATTCCACGGATAAGGCACACAAGGGATTATTCCTTCACTACCAATGTATTGGATTCTCTGAAGCAAGATTTTAAATCCCATGAGATGGAACTATCTCGATTTTTCTATGGAATAGGACGTATCGCCGTCCCATTCCGTCCCGACACTTGGGACAGAGAATGTCCCAAAACGTTTCGATCGGAACGTCGAGATGCTAGCAGGACGGTCTGTTCCAACACATGAGATGGTACCCCGTCCTCGTCCCGTTGGGATCTGAATTCTTGCTCTAGAGGTTACCTACATTATGCCCATAAAGGTAAAACTGAACTGCAAATCTGGGCTCTCGGGGATTTAGATAGTAACCAATGGAGTTTGAAGCATCGTGCTAATATCAAGACCATAGTTGAGATAAGTCAAGGCAAGAAGGTTCTGCATCAGTTATCGCCGTTTTCCACTGGCTACTTTGATATATTGGCATTACATCCTGACGGAAATGTTGTCTATCTACAAGTTCTTTGCAGGCTCTTTGCCTACCACTTGAACAATGCTCATTTGGAAGTGGTTTATGACTTCAATCATGTCAGCCTTGGGAGTTTTTTCGTCTATACGCCTTGCTTTTCGGATTGCTTCAGAAATGATGGGGTTTGATGCCATCTTGGTGATGGTAGATATTATGCATATCTGTTCACTAGGATTTGTAGCAAGGGTTGCAAGAGAACATAATTAATTCTACTATTTATATTTTTGTCAGTTGTCTGCGGTGTGAAGAACTTTCTAGTTTGTATGATTTCAATTTATCTGGCTTTCTTGTTTTGATCGTCAACATATTCTAGAGGTATGAGTTCTGAAACACAATTGTTATTCCATTTTCAGAGCTAGCATGCTTGTATTATTATTATCCTTCATATTTGGTAAACATTTATGGTAAGATACAGCTTTTCATATTATTTCATGCTTCATTATACTATTAGGGTCGGTCATACTTCCATATATTAAGCTTTTTACACTATCATACTTTGCCACACTCATTTAATCCTCAAACTTTTAATTTTGATTTAGAAGGCTGGATTTCTTTACTCATTCACTGAATATTTTTGCAATTAGAGGAGGAAAAGATTATTTGGAGGTTGTTTGGAATCCTACAAGTGGAGCTACACACAGCTCAAGTTGCAAGTTTAGATCAATCTACATGTTTGGATCCCTATAACTCAAATTGTATGGTAAGTTGAGTTACTTGTTGGGTTGCAACTTCGAGCTATCCTGTAGTAGATTGATTTGCAGTTAATTAAAATGGCTCCGAACAAGTTACAACTACTTGAGTTGGTATTTTATTTATTTTTAAATCCCCTCCTTCTCTTCCCCTCTCCTCCCTTGCCCAGCATGCGAGTTCCTCCTCGCTGCTGCCCTCAATGCCACCACCAGCCTCTGCCACCTTTGAGAAGCCACGGCTGCCTCATCTACCTCAAGCTTCACTACAGCAGGCTCTCCTCCTCCTTCCTTTCCCCACTCCTCCCTTGCCCTGCTGCGAAATTTCTTTTCATTGCTGCCCTCAGTGTTGTAGCTAGCATCGGCCACCTTTGAGCGGCCCACAACCACCTTCTCTACCTCACACTTCACCATGTTACTCTTCTCTACCTCAACCATTGCCGCCTACTCTTAATTTCTGCCTCTCTCTTTCACCTTCTGTTCCCTCCACAAGGCCTACAATGCCTTCCACTCCCTATCAATAGGCACCTAAGTCCCCACATAGGCCTGTAGCTTCGATGCTAACTTCATACAAACACCATTATCTCTATGTACGTCAAGTACTCCAACCAAGCATATGCTTGCAAGCTGTTCGGTGAAAATTTTGTCATAAAAAATGCCTCCCTTTTTCCAAACTCTCCTCCAAATACAAGAAATGAGCTTCACTGTAAGTCAACCATTGTAACTAATGTTAAAGCGCAACTTGAGTTGGGTGATAACTTCAACTATAGAGCTTATGAGGCCAACTACTCTATATTAGGAATCTGAGCTTGGTGAACACATTTCTCTAACTTTTTATTTTCATTATTTGACATTTGTATTATCCTAAAATGAGTCTTAATATCGTTCTCTAGGCACTTTGTACAAAAATACGATTTGGACGTATAAATCACATTTATAGTAATAGGAATTGATGTCTGATGTAATGAAATGATCAATAAAAAGAGGAGTGCCACAACAGAAGCAATCATCAAAAGCATCTTCCTATCCCACTACTCCACAGGCAAATCTGGAAGCAATATCCAAATTAAACTATGTTTAATGGAATCCACAAACTCCATTATATTCAGCATCTATGAAGACCACTGTCTCTCAGAACTTCTCTTCATATCTTGTGATCTCCTCTTCAAACACATTGTGAGACATCCATCGACCCAGAGTAACCTAAGCCCACGCTCGGTGCAGGCTACACTGTTGTCAAGTAGCTTGTCTCCTCCGAACTATTCTAATTAGTATATATCTTCAATTGTGAAACAGCACACTAAGATTCTCCCCTCTAGTTTGGAAACAGATTAAAACAAGTAAAAGAGACTCATTTGGCCTGTTCGGAAATCTCTCTCTCTCTCTCTAGGCTATTCTCTGTAATATGATCCCTTCTTTTCGTGGTAAAGCTGTTAGATTGCTCTTATCAGATATGGATTAAGTGAAGTTCTATTGTTTCCAAATGAGGAGAGATCAATTTGTGCTCGCTGCCATATTTGTTGCATTTCAAAAAGGATACAGAATTCATCAAGCTGCTTTGTTGCAGTTTATCAGCACTTGAAACACAAGCTTGCTTTCTTTATCAGCAATCAGGCCAGAAAATGGCTACACTCATATTTTCTCCAGTATTTTGATTTCTAATGATCTTGAATCTTGTATAACATACTACGAAAGATGCATTGCATAATGATGAAGGGAAATTCATATGCATAGTGAATTACCAACCACACATTGTAATCAGCAAAAAATAACCAGCATCGAGTGCATCAAGTTGCATATCACCTGCGGCGAACACCAAAAGGGTGATGCATCATGCTTAAAACGCAGGTCTGTCAAACCATCTCATCATCAACGGCATAGCAAAGAAAGTGATAACACTGTGCCCATACCTTAATCTGATATTGGTTTCCCAGCTGTTATGGGTAATTAGAAATCTGACCAGAAAACAACCATGATGCCGCACAGCAAATCAAGCAGGAAGAATTTGGCAAACCCATTGTTGCTGCTATATGCATGGTTTATTTACTGTTATACTAGTGCATGAAGATCGAACAGCTCGACAGACCCAAACACAGTCTCAGATGGCGCAACCAACAAACCGACAGCGAAATTGAATCATAAAATCAAATAAAACTTATACGAGCAGTCAGAATTGAATAAGCTTATCTCATTGTAGTGCTCCAAATTAAATTAATATGTCAGCAATCAACTCAAACAGAAAAAAATGTTGAAAGCAACCATCACATATCAAAAATGTAGCATGTCCATACTATCCACTCTATGAATGGATGGCGTAAATCTTCTGAAAAAAAAGAGAACCTTATTGAGTGCAAAAAACTATTGCGGTGGAAGCTACACCCATGCCCTAAAAATGAAGGGTCTGCTACAGGCAAAGGAACCATGCTTTGTCGTGCTCTTGTGGTGTTAATGGTCCTTGAAGTGTTCCAGACTAGAGAAGAGGGGCAAATAAAGGCAGGAGATGTCTCTCTTTACAAGAGTGGTCCCTTCTCCATGAAATTGAAGGACTATTGGGAGCTGAAGAACTGGATTAATGATGGACATTAAGGGGAACTCTGGACAAGGGGAATTGATGAGAGAGAATTTGTATTTCTAGAGAATGGACATATCATGATTGTTGGAGATAAATAGAAAAGAAACCAGATAACTTTGTTGGTATTTGCAAAATATTTGACAGCAACAACCAAAAAAAAAAAAAGTAGGTGTCAATTCTTCCCTAAAACTATACCTGTGGCTGTGGTGTTTGGACTCTGAAGTATCATTTGATTTCTGGGATATGGATGATGAGGCCATGGTCTAACTGCTCTTGCTGGACTATTATGCTTTCAACTCGGATATGTACCAGAGCGATGTGATTGTGTTTAGTCACTTTTGAAACTTTTCAAACTTCTGGAGGATTCCTCATGGCATGGGACAAGACTAAAGCTTCAAATTCATTGAAAAGTTAATCACGGCTTGCATCTATATTTTCGTCCACAAGTTTATGGTCACTTAATTTGAAAACAAACAAATATAAATCATTCTTTTAAATCAGAACTGCTGAGATTTGGTGCCTTACCTGCATAATTTCATATGTTTCTTTGTTTTGTCTTTTGGCATAGCATATCATTATGATATATATGATTATTTACTTTTGAAACTTTACTCAGGTGATGTCACACTTCATTGAACTATAAATGGTGCACTTTCTTGATAATCACCGATTTCAAGTTTGTGATTATGCACAAACTGTTGAACCTTTTCCACATATAATTGTTATTGTTTGTTGATTATTTTTTTTAAGGTTGCACCAAGTTTTTTGTAAAAAAATTGTTTATATCTTTCTATTAGTTGAATTTTTTCTTCCATTTATGTGGAAGAACGAAATCAGTTTGCCTAGGGAGGCCTCTGTAGATGCTAAGGATGAAGACCTGACCTTCCTCCTGGAATCTGAAATCATTGTTTTGTCATGCATTCATCTTAATTAGTAAACAGCTTTCAGGCAGGGTTCTCTGACGTTAGGGTCATCATGCAAGAGACATGAAAATAAACCAACTTTTAAGCAGGGTTCTGTGATGTTAGGGTCATCATGCAAGAGATACGAAAATAAACCAGCTTTACCAGTTGTAAATACTCGTCTATGCATGCATTTTTCTTTTCAAATCACAATAGCTTTTCCATGAAAAGTCGTATAGAGATGTAGGCATACATCGAAAGCAGTGTTCCATGGACATGGATACCAGAATCGGACGTGTCCTAATGTTTGATTCGGCGAGAGATTAAAAAGAGGATAAAAAGACATGTGGAAAAAATAATTTTAACTAAATTATATATTATTCATAAATATTGTATAATTTGATTTTTAAAATTTTATATAAAAAAATATTAAAAGATATTATTTGTTAAGATCTTTCACTATATGTATTTCTCGAACATTTTAATTTCTTAGAGGTACAAAAAAAGGTATCTCTCAAAGTTATTTCAACATCCTTGATCAATCCCTACAAGGGGGAAATTTTCATTTTTCAATGTTATTATGATGGGTTGAACTCATTATTAGAAGCTAAAAAATAAAGACAAATAATTATGTGTGTTGCGGACAAAGGCTCGGCCCATCACGTGAAGTATTGTCCGCTCTGGCCCATAGGCCTCATGATTTTGCCCTTTAAAAGACATCTCACGTGAAAAAAAATTTTCCTCCTTATAAGCGCGAGTCCCTTGACTCACAACCGATGTGAGACTATTGGTACTCTCCACATTATTAGAACCACAACAGAATCCTCCAGTCAAGGGAGACTCCGATGTGTACAGTCCAAGGAGCCCCA
>KE504792.1:517050-536170 GCA_000441515.1 Elaeis oleifera | reverse complement strand
CAAATGTAATCCGTAATTTAATTTATTTTTAATTTATCAATTTTTAAACCTAAATAATGTGTTTGCATATACACACACACACACACACACACCCGAAATGATCAATTTTATTTATGTCAATCTTTGGATTTTTTTGACCTTGTATAATAAATTTAAATATTTCTATATGTTTCAACATGGAATCCTAAATTTAATCTTAAAAATTTCCAAAAATTCTTTTTTTGACGAATTAAGGACATCCAATTAATACAATCCACTTTATTTTTTTAATTTTCTAATATTTTTCATCCTCATATAATAAATTAAGATATTTTACATATTTGTACATAAATTCTTAAAATTTATCTAAAAATTATATTAAATATAAGTTTTTAAATTTTTAATATATTTTTCATCCTCATATAATAAATCAAGATATTATACATATTTGTATATAAATTCCTAAAATTTATCTAAAAAATTATATTAAAATATAATATATAACTTAAAAATGTAGTGGGCTAAATAATTTTTTGGGTAAATTTTGTTCCAAGTCCCTAAACTAAGTCAAAATTTTTTAAGTGATCCTTAAACTACAAAATCCTAAATTTAAGTCCCCTAACTATCTGAACCCTTTTATATTGCCCTCAAAGTGGAATCTGATGAATTTCTCTCATCGAAAGTCCGACTTAGCAATCTCTGGTGCAAACATAGACAATCTTCAAATGAGGCACTGATGTGGCTGAAAATAATTTTAAAGACTAATTGATGATGTAGCCAGAATCCCTAATAGTCTCTCCTTCTACAAGTCGTAACTCTGTTCTTCCCCATTTCGAATAAGAGAGAAGATTTCCACCGTAAATTCCCTCCTCTTTCGTCACCCGAAATTTCATTGTTTTCCATTCTCTTTAGCATATTTCTTCCGCATCGATTATAAGTATGCATTCATAGGTTTGTACGGATTTTAGTTCCGTGTATTCATTCAATTTTGTAACCCTATTTTCCTCTTTACATGACCCATCTTCTAGCTGTAATGTCCATGGAAAGAAGTTCAACAGTTGAATGTTCCGGCTCCCACTGTTCGAGAACTTTAAACAAAGAAGGAGAAAAGTTTTGCTTTTGTAGGCAGCGGGCTCAAATAAGGACCTCATGGACAAAAGAACCCAAATCAAAGGTTCTTTGGTTGCCCACGATTTGGGATATGAGTTCTTTTTGTTCTAACCTTACTTGATATTTTTCTTAATTTTGACTTCTAAAAGTGACTTTGTATAGGGGAGGTATTCATCCTATGAATACTTCAAATGGTATGATGATGTAATCTACTCCCGTGGGAAGGTGGTCATCAATCGGCTTAAGGATGAAATGGAGAAGATGGTGGATCAAGTCGGATGCTGCTGTGCTAGAGAAAAGATGTATTGGAGATTTATTTGTTGTCTTGAATGCTTATTGACTTGTTGATCGCCAAGAATCAGTAGTAGGACCATGGGATGCACTAATTTGTATTTTTGAGAACTTGGTGTAGGTAATGTTGGAGGTTCACCTGGGCGTTAAATGAAATGTTTGTAATGAACTCTTAATTTGTCAACTGGAATGAGTTCCTTATTTGTAGTGGAGTTCCTTAATGTTAAATAAATATTTATAATGAAATGTTTGCAATGTAATGTGCACTGATCAACTGAATTATTTGTAATGGAATGTAATAAATATTTGTAATGAGTTCTTTAATTTGTCAGAATTTTTTGTGAAGTATACTGCTAAAACAGGACAAGTCCACAAATGTCATTACAGTAATATTAAGGACCAAATAAAATAAATTCAAAAAGTTTATGAACTAATTAAGTACACACACTACAAGCCACTCTTTTGAATTTCAGACCGTAATTCGTCACTGTCTGCACTGTACAGGAACATAGAAGCAGTGAGCCATCTAATATGAAGCATTACAATAATAAAAAGCAGGACAAGTCCACATATGTCATTGCAGTAACATTGAGGATCAAATAAAATAAATTCAAAAAGTTCATGGACTAATAAGATACACACTGTACAAGTCACTTTTTTGAATTTTAGACTATAATTTATCACTGTCTGCACTGTACAGGAACATAAAAGCTGTCAGCCACCTAATATGAAATATTATCATTGATAACAGTGCAAGACTATAGTCATTAAATAATGTCATTTGGTAATCCTTATCCTGACTCTGACTACTTCATCTCTATGTTACACATAAATATGTATCATACCATCTGAAGGAATGTCTGAAATCATATCTAAAACATTTTGATCACCAAAATAACTTCAAACCATTATTCAAATCTTTTCTTGGCTTGACATAGTAAAATTGAGAGATATTAGAAACACCAATATTACTCAACATGCTCTCCATCTCAGGAATAGAGAATTTATCAGGATCCACATTGTCAAAAATTAAAATTTGCCCTCCAACATACCTTACATTAGGTCTGAATATGAATTTCTCACCATGATGACTTGTGATAGAAAACATATCGGACGCCACATCCACTAATGCTTTAAGGACCAAATTATATATTATTTAAAGATTAGTGATCATTTTAAAATGGACATATACTGTGAGGACCACAAAATACATGTTAAAGGAATAACTAAAGAATGCATGTTAACTAAAGCATAGTAGTCAGCAATCTATGACCTAACAATGTATACATGCATACAAAGGATTAACCACTGAACTTCAAAAATAAATAACCTATGAACTTCAAAGAACAAAATGTTCAACTTCAAATAACAGAAAGAATAAGTTCAATTATAGCACTCAACATAGACATATAATGAAGAATGAGGACTATTTAAAACATAACATATAAGCATGAGGACCTCTAAATGATAGCACCCAACATCTTCACTTCAGTCTAAACGGCGTATACAAAGTACACTTCAAATATCCATGTTTGCACCACACAAACTGGTGAATCATTTTCAAACCCATCTCAACAACTACCGCAGGCCACAAGGGATTCCTGCTCTAGTCTATTGACTCCCTTTGGCACAAATCCTTGATTTCAAGTGAAAAATAAAAATTTCAAAAATTTCAAATTTCTATACCCTATTTCAAAACATTACATACATGCAGATTATAAACTGAATATTAAAAATCTAAGATAAGTACTTCAGTTCAATGGAGAAGAAAGATGCCAAATACAACAGGCAGCAAAGAATGCCTACTGACGAACACTGCACAAAGAAATGACGAACATACGACTCCAGCATATATTGCAGGAAGATAAAATAGAGCGACGTCAAAAACTTCTTCGAATTGGGGGAAGAACATGCTTCAATTGGAGATGAAGAGTCGCTTCTTCTGAGATTAGGGCATAGGTAGGAAAATATAGCACAAAACATCCTTTTGGATGGTTTAGGCCGTCTAATCGTCCATTCTATCCACATCATCAATTACTTTTAAAATTATTTTCAGCCACATGAGCGCTTCATTTGAATATTGTCCACGTTTGCACTGGAGATTGCCAAGTCAGACTTTCGATGAGAGAAATTTGCCGGAATCCACTCCCAAGGCAACATTAAAAGGGTTCAGATAGTTGGGAGACTTAAATTTAGGATTTCATAGTTTAAAGACCATTTAAAAAATTTCACTTAGTTTAGGAACTTGGAACATAATTTATCTTAATTTCTTTTGAGATGCCTTTGGCATACCAACAATCGAAATCTAATAATCAAGAGAATGAAAAGATTTGAATCCAAAATCTTTGGTAATCCCCAGCCGCTCCAACCTCCCATCCCTAGCCGCTCCAACCCTCCCATCGATTGAGATTTCAAGAATGGAAAAAAAAATACCGAACACAAATACTCTCGAGAACGGGAAAAAAAGAAAGAAAATATCCAACACAAAACTGCAACCATCATCCAAGCTTCCCTCTTCGGCTGCTCCAAGCCTCCCATCTGATTGTGACTCTTGAGGATCCAAAAAAATCGAGGAAAAGGGGGCAAACAAGGGAAAATTCAACAAAAATAAAGGAAAGACGGAAAAAAATAAAAGGTAAGACCTTTTCCACATAGATGATCATTTTTTCCTTTTTCGCTTCTTTTCTTTTTATTTTATTATCCTTTTCAGAGATCTGTGGGAAAGGAGAGCTCTGGAGAGAGATTAGAGGGGTTTCTTAGGTTCTGATTGATTTTTTTTCTCAAGCATATAAGATTTTGTGCGAGTTGTGACAGTGCGATTTGGTCCCTTGAGGTTTTGAGAGATTAATCTAGGTAGAAGCATGATATTTTGTCGGGTTTGGAGATTTTTGATCGAAAGGATTCTTCTTTGACTACAAAATCTTCAATTTACAAGGCTGTATTCTCATCATAACGATGTGGGGGCTACTCGATGGGGATCGCCGGCGGGCCTCATTTTTGGTGGAGGCATGATAGAGGTGATTGGGGGCCACTGTACATTCTTTTTTTTTTTACACTATATAGAGGGAGTTCAGAACCCACAACGGCATCCTCTCCGATGCCTCCATCGTTGCCACAGGTGACCGTTGGCCATGCTCACTATGGTAAAGGGCATCGGCATCTCGTCCGTCCACATGTTCATAATATTTTCTCTCCTTTACTGTATTGTATAGATTTTTGTTAAAACCCTTCTCACATATAAATTTTCATAATGCAACTGACTTTAGTATCTAGCATGCAAGCCAATAACTAAGGTTATTATTCAAAACACTGTTGGCCAAAGTAATTCTGCCAACTGAAGATTAACCATCCCACTTCCATCCAGCAAGCCTATCTTGTATATTATAAATGCAAATCAACACAAAGCCTACTATCAGACATATTTGCACCGTGAACGTAAGAGGAAAAGGGCCAATCTACATGCCCAGGCCTCTAGCACCATCTTTTACCTGTACGATATAATCTCTTACTTGGATGAGGAAGAGCCATGGTGCAGCAGTAAGGTTACTCCATCTCTGAGCATTAAAGGTTTGAAATATAAAATTAGCCTCTCCACACATTGAAGTAAAATGGTGTATCTTCGACTCCCTCCAAACCCTACAAATCAAAAATCATGCATTCGAATTCCCTTTATATAACATCTTTACGGATGGGTTATTATTTGGTGTAATTGTACCAGATCCAATCATAGACCGGTGGATCCAAAAGTTCTTGCTGGTCTCCCTTGGGACCATGTCCAACCTATGATTCTACATCTAGATCAGATCCTGCTCATGTCAAGATATATCCTAGCCTCCTCCCTAGTAGAGAAGAGGAGGATTAAAGAACTTTCATCTTTGTTACCCCCACAATACCACCCCAAACAAAATCCCTACCCAAAAAAAAAAAAAAAAAGAACTTTCATCTTTTGTGTTATTTTAAGTCAACCATCCTCAACCATTTCGTGTATTCATTGTCTATCATCACCAGAGCAAGATTAAAGAACTTTCATCTTTTGGTCTTTTCCTGTTATTTTATATTTATTGTCCATTATCGTAGAGGCTTCTGGGAGGCAAAGCTCCTTCTGTAGCTCTTCCGATTTAATAGAGAGTTGATCCAGCTGAAAGAGAAGATGGCCTCCACCGGTAGAAAAGGAATCGCCCTGCAACCAATTAACAGAGGAGCTGGTGGGTGAGATCCTCTGTCCACTGCCGGCCAAGTCTTTCTTCCGTTTCCAATGCATCTCCAAGTCATGGCTCACCCTCACTTCCGACCCTCTCTATCAAAACAAGCTCCCATGCATGGTCTCCGGCCTCTTCTACGATGGGGAGCAACCGCTCTCCGACATGTCTTCTGATTGCTTCAAGCCGTTGATCAACGGATACATCAAACTATCGACTGCTTGCACCCTCAAACCGATGCTCAGCTTCTTGCTACCTCTTGAAAGTATTCGGATCGTGGACTCTTGCAATGGTTTGCTTCTCTGTGGCACTTGGCATCCAAGTTCACTTTTCTCCAGATACTATATCTGCAATCCTGCCACTAAGAAATCGGCTGCTCTCCCTGACTGTTTTGGAAGATTTCGAACTCTAGCACTGGCTTTCGATCCCCAACGCTCGCCTCACTACCATGTCCTTCACTTCAAGGAAGCCAGGGATCAACCGAGCTTGAAATTTATTCATCCAAGACGGGGAGTGGGGCAAGTGCCAACCATTGTGGAACCATCACTCCTGTCGAATTGTCTGCTTGCCAGGGGTTTACAATGAAGGAATTGTTTACAGGTTAGCCTTGGCTTCTGCTCACAACCTTCTCGTGGGAGTTGATGTTGAGAGAGAGGTTATTCGGGAAATCGAGCTACCAAATTCTACAGATAATGGACGCAAGGGGCTTTCCTTCACAACCAATGCATTGGGTTCTTTGGAGCTTACTTGCATTATGCCCATAAAGGTAAACTGAACTGCAAATTTGGGTTCTTAAGGATTTAGATGGTAACCAATGGAGTTTGAAACATCGCGCTGATATCAAGACAATAGTTGAGATGAGTCAAGGCGAGATGGCTCTGCATCAGTTATCCCCGTTTTCCATTGGCTACTTTGATATATTGGCATTGCATCCGGATGGAAATGTTGTCTATCTACAAGTTCTTCGCAAGCTCTTCGCCTACCACTTGAGCAATGCTCGTTTGGAAGAGGTTTGTGCCTTCGATCGTGTCCGCCTTCGGAGTCTTGTCATCTATACGCCTTGCTTTTCGGATTGCTTCAGAAATGATGGGTTTGATGCCATCTCGGTGATGGAAGATATTATGCGTCTCCGTTCACTAGGATTTGTAAAAAGGGCTGCAAGATATCATAATTAATGTATTGTATTTGTCTACTGTTTATATTTTTTAGTTGTCTGCAGTGTGAAGAACTTTATTGTTTGCATGATTTGAATTTATCTGGATTTCTTGTTTTAATCGTCGACATATCCTAGAGTTATGAGTTCCGAAACACAGTTACTATTCCATTTTCGAAGCCGGCATGCTTATATTATTATTATTGTCCTTCATATTGGTAAACATTTATGGTAAGATACAGTTTTTCATATTATTTCATGCTTCATTATATTATTAGGGTAGGTTATACTTCTATATATTAAGCTTTTTATACTATCATACTTTGCCACACTCATTTAATTATCAAACTTTTAATTTTGATTTAGAAGGCTGGATTTGTTTGTTCGTTGTTTGAATATTTCGCAATTAGAGAAGGAAAAAGATTATTTGGAGGTTGTTCAGAAATCTACAAGTAGAGCCGCATGCAGCTCAAGTTGCAAGTATAGACCAATCTATTTGTTTGGATCTCAATAGCTCAAATTATATGGTAAGTTGAGTTACTTATTGGGTTGCAACTTCAAGTTATCTTATAGTATATTGATTTGCAGTGAAAAATGACTACAAATAAGTTACAACTATTTAAATTGATATTTTATTTTATTTTATTTTTAAATCCTCTCCTTCTTCTCTTTCTCTCTCCTTCTCTTGCCTTATTTTTAAGTTCCTCCTCACTTCCACCCTCAATGCTACTTCTAGCCTTTGCCGCCTTTGAGAGACTACAGCTGCCTCATCTATCTCAAGCTTCACTACAGTAGGTCTCTCTTTCTCCTCCTTCTTTCCCCTTTCCTCTCCTGCTTTGCTCTTGACTGTTGCCCTTAATGTTATAGCTAGCATTTGTCTCCTTTTCGAGGCACCCACAATCATTGTCTCTACCTCACACTTCACCATATTACACTTCTCTTTCTTATCCATTGCCGCTTACTCTTTTTGTCTCTCTCTTTCGTCTTCTGCCCCTCCTTAAGGCCTACATCACCTTTCACTCCTTATTAGTAGGCATTTAAATCACCATGCCCTTGCCATTTGTAGCTTCGATGCTGACTTCATATAGAACATCATTATCTTCGTATATAGCAAACACTCCAACTTAGCATATGCTTATAAACTGTTTGATGAAAATTTGTCATAAAAATGCCTCTCCTTTTCAAAACTCTCCTTCAAATATAAGAAATGAGCTTCATTATAAGCCAATTACTGTAACTAAAGTTAAAATGCGACTTGACTTGCGGTGATCACTTCAACCATAGAGCTCTAACTAGGCTCCTAGAGTGGCAATTTTGTTTAGGAAAGAGAGAAGAGTCACATCCTTAACATTTTCCTCTCTCCCGCTTCCTTTGACCTTTTAGGATGGACTCCCACTCCCCTCGCCTCTTGGAAGGCCGCGCACGTCCCGTTGATCATCAACATAAAAGTAGGGTACTAAAATTTATTCAAAAATAGGTTTGACCATGTGTATAGCTCAAAAAAAAACATCACATCATATTGTCTATTTTCTTGTTAGTCAGTGTCTTTTTCATATTTATATAAAATGCTTATAAAGTTCTCAATTTATATAAATCGGTCCTTCCGCTAATCTTCATCGACCGAATCTAGTTGAGGCTAACAATGGTTTAGAAGGACAAAAACATCCTTGTCTTAATACTGAATGGTTCTCAGGCTTGTTACTTCTTTCTCACTTCATATTCTTCTCAACCTTGCTCTCTTCTTACTCGGGACAGGGCCACTTGGGAACTACCATTGTAAAGGCATAGGTTAAAGGAGTCAGTTAAATGTGAGAACTAGAAATAAAATTATCTAAAAAATTGAAATTAATATCATTAAAAGAATATAAATAGAATATACTCTATTTTATTATCATCTAGTTATACAAGTAGAATATTTCATTGTCATCTATTATTTATTCACCTATTTAATTCCATGGCTTTGGAGGGTGAGACCATGAGGGTGCAATGGGATGATCATGACTTTGCAGGCTTCCCTCATCATCATTCACAACAAAGTTTAATTAGGTAGATATTTGTATTTTTTTTTTTTCATGATATAGAGTCATGCAAAAATAAGAATTTATGGAACATGTCTATGGATACAAGCATGCCTGCATCATCACTTTTCATATGGTGACTTGGATATTTGGCTTAAACTTTTAATAACATGGATAGCCAATTGCAACAGCATTTTAATTGGACAAAATTAGTAGTCTACAAGCTCTATCGACCACAGAATCAAGAGTAGGAAGAATACCATCCCATACTTTGAAATTTGATCATAACAACAAATGCTTATAATCTAGCAGAAATATGAGTTGCAGCAGCTTGTTCGTTATTCTTCGTCGGCAATCCCACCACAAAGGAATGGAGTGTTGACATAAAACATTGCAGTTCTTGCCATTGGGCTTCGATCCCCGTCTCTCCCGCCACTACCTTGTCCTCGGCTTCAACCATGGCTACTGGGACGGGGACGAAGAGCTCGAGATCTTCTCATTTGAGAAGGGCGAGTGGATCAAGAGCCAGGTATGCTGGAGATCCGAAGCCGGCGAATCTTTTTGTACATGGAATCTTTCATGTAACAAATGGTCGGAAGTTGATCTCGAGGGCAAGTTTTGTCGCAAGGATCTCAACATGTCGTGCACTCTGGGGGTTATTTGCATTGCATCATGGAAGGTGAGGAAGGGACGAAGATTTGGGCTCTCAAGGACTACTGCAAAGCCGAATGTGGCATGAAGCATCTCGTGCGAAATATATTCACAATACTTGTAGAATATCATCTAGATGTCGATATTCTTTTCTGTGGAGAGGAAATAAAGGTCTTTTGCTATCACTTGGAAAGCCATCCTAAAGTTTATTGTCTACTCAGCGTGTGATAAGATAGTGTTCTGGTAGGCTCATCATCATCTGCAATCGAGTTTGATGAGGTAAATGTTCGTAAATTTGCCCTAGTTATAATCTTGTGTTTTCTATGGTTATAGAATGTCACTTGCAAGAGACGAGTGCAAGATGAATGACGCTTATAAAAATTAAGAAGTGTAGTTGACGTGGTACACCACACGTGGTATAGGATATAATCTCTCCCGACAAAAATTATACCTAACACTATGTGTGCCACATCTGCTTAAAATTAAGGGAGCCCACTTTCCTTTCTCCTTCCCGCAAAAGATTTCGATCCATGGAGAGGTCTTCGGCAGTTCTGGCAAAGTACGACTCTAACGGGCTTTAGATTAGCTGAATTTGCAACGCTACGTTGATAGATGCTGCGATCCGTTGATCATTTTAAATTGATGTCTCGATTAATAGGTATTTTGTATAAAAAAGATTCTAGGAGATATCCTCCAAGTTTCCCCGTATAGCTCGTAGAGATCAATTTGTGCTCGCTTCAACGGATACAGGATTTCAAAAAGGATAATAGCCACAAGACATTCCAACTTCTGATGGTTGTTAAATTTTTTTAAGAAAATTAGGACAGTCCACACATTGGGTTTATTTTTTTTTTTTTTTTCTTCAACATCTCTGCAAAAAATAAACCTGGGTGCGAACAAGGAGTTGTCTCATCATCAACAACCTAGAAAGTGCTTCAATAACTGCTTGCAACAACCATGAGGGAAGAATTTAGCAAAAACATTGTGCCCATCACATTCATGGTTTATTTACTGTCATACCAACATACCCAAACACCGGTTCACAAACCACAGCATGCACACTTGTGTGTACGAAAATCAATTGTTCATAGATAACACAACCAACAAACCAATGACAAAATTGACATCATAAGAAAATCAAATAAAAACTAAAACGAGCACTCAGAATTGATTAAGCATATCTCCTTATACTGCTACAATTAAATTATCATCAATCAACTCAAACAGAAAATGCAGAAAGCAACTATGACGTACCAAAACTACTGCGAGTCCATACCATCCACTCTGTCAATAGGATGGCATCTGTCTTCTAAAAAGGACCATTTTCTTAAAAAGCAAAACTAGAGCCACATTCTCTTAGGCCCAACAACTTCTGGTTCACCTTCCATGGGACATCATCGGCAGGCCTGTCAATCTTAACACCCACATCCTCCTTATAGTCTCCATGAACCTGCAAACACCAAAATAGCCAAAAGAAATAGATAAATATGCATGCATTCTACTCAATGCTCCAATTAAATCGCATCCGAGTCATTCTACAATTGCAGTGGCATGGACAGAACTGCACAGAGAGAGCAATAATGAGCACCTCCATGAGCTTCCCGAGATCAAATTTTGGGGCCTTCAGTATCTTGACCTTCCGAATGAACACATTCTGAAGCGGGTAAATGCTTGTTGTAGCTTTCTCGATCTCCTTCCCAATGACTTCAGGTATAAATTTCTGTACGAGGTCCTTGAGATCACAGGATGTAGCTTGGTTGACCATAATCTCTCTCATCTTGCGGCGTATCTGAATATAATACAAAAAATGAACTATTACACTTCTTTTGAGGTAAACTTATTACTCCTACATAAAATAATGATTCACATATAACCCGGGTTGCAGACCAAAATGTTATTTACCTGCCGGATCTGGCTAGTTTGAGCATAGCAAGTGCGCTTGACCTGATTTGGACGTCTCTTGGTGAAGCCAATACAGAACATCCGCAACGTGTAATTATCAGTGGTCTTCACGTCAACATGTGCCTCGATGAGAGTTTGCCACTTCCGCACTAAAGACCTAAGCTTGTCGGTCGTAAAATCCATTCCCTGCAAGTGAGAATGAAGGAGATGAATAACAAAATATTGAAGTAACGAAGCTACCACCAAGGCACATACCCAGAAGTTTGTGAGGACATTTTTCCCTTGAACATCCTCAGCACGAAGCCGGATCTTTCTGTAAGCCTGGTCCTCATCATTCTGAAGGTCGGCTAACGAAATTTCAAACACTCTGTGCTTCAGACCCTCAGATGCAATCTGGATAATGAGGGAACAAAACAGTTTGAATGTGACCATCAAAGAAAAAAATGGAAATCAAGCGTGTACAAGGCAATAAGCGAGATTTGTCACTGGTGCGAGTAGCAAGATGATTGATTCCTTAGGGAATCATGATAACAAATTAGCCTGGATATGCATCACAAAATAACATTGATAGTGTGCAGTGATGCTGGATCATCTCAGCTATGGTATCTAAAAAATCACAGCCTGCTATAAATGACAGAATGTAGGTAATTACAGTACTTGTTTACTAATCCAATAGGATCTGTCTCTAAAGTTGCAAATTGGCTGCATCAAATGAGATTCAAAGGAAGCCTGAGCATGACCAGACAAATCAAAGTGTGCTGAAACCTCTAAGACTAAATATATATGCATATACAAACAGCGAAATCCCCCAATCATACACCAACCAAGAATGTCATTTTTAAGGAAAAGAAATTTGACCTCCCACAACCTGTTCAAACCCTATGCATGCTCAAAGTGCACAAATACACGCCTGAAAGATCAGAATGGCCTGTCCAAGCCTCTTATCTCATATTATTACACAATCAAACCATACAACTTTGCACACTGACCTCATACTGCACAACCACATCTCATGAAAGCTTGCATCTTGACACAGGAATTAGACTCATGGTAAACATAAGTAACTTGAACTAAGTGCAGGTGAACAAGCGACGAAAGGACCTCTAGAACATTGGGGATGCAAGAGCTCATACAAAAACATCAACCACTGAGCTAAACTTGATATGAGAGAGAGAAAAATCCTCACCTATTTGGCAATTGGTTTATTAATTAATTCGTTTAGAAGTGCCATTCTAATGCCATAGATTTCAAAAAACAAATTACTAGCGTACCGATAATTTAATTAAGCTTAATCATCATAAAACCTGCAAGCCTGAGTGTCAAAAAGCAAATTAGCAGAGTGAGCATGAAAGCAACATCCAACGTAAAGACCCATATGCCAAAAGTGGATTGTCCAAGTTAAAATTTGCATAATCACAATAACCCATATAATTACTCTTGTTCACAGGGCCATTGATCTGCAAACCCCTATTCCAGATGTTCATCTAGCATGCCTAATCGCCTTTACTTAAAATTTAGACGGTTGCAAGCCTGCTCATGACTTGCAAGGAAAAAAACCAACCTGATTAGAGCATATGTGAGAACAAACTATCCCACGGTTATACCACATTGACATAATAAACATTATGTCCCGCAAAAAATGCAATTTATAACATCTTCCGAAAAAATTGATCAAAAAAGATACTTTCCGAGTATGGAAACCAGGCAAACATCTGGCATTAATTCACCTGCCATATTAGCAACAGCAAGCACAGAGCTTTCATGAAATTACAAGTAAACGTAAAGGACAAAATAAGAAAACAGATACGCAATTTAAAATGCAAACAAAAAGAACCTACAGAAGAAACAAAATATGAATTCTCTAATATCATAACGAACAATTTGTGCAAAAGAAAGATCAAACTTCATAACCAAAAACATGTGTCAAATAATAGTACATATCACCAAAGGACTTGCGGTTCAAGTTCTAAATATTTCAACTGAACCCAAATATCCTCATATAACAATCGCACACAGTTCTATTTCAACCAAAGACTAACTTTATTATTCGGTAAACGCCAGCAAAAAGAATTTTTTAAAACATCTTCGACGCTTAACACAACAAAACAATAAACACAAAGATCTTAACCCTATAACAACCCAATAAAATTGTTCATATACTAAACCAAAACAAGAAGTAGTGGAAGAATATTCTATGAACAACATTAAAAAAAAAATTAAAGCACGAAAATAACAATAACGAACCTTCGTACCCTGGGTCCTTGAGACTAGGGTTTTCCCAATGTTCCTCACATTGAAGACTGAGGGCGCCTTGATGTCGTACCAGTCCTTCTTGGAGAAGGGATCGACACTGCAATAGATTAAGAAAATCACAATTGAAAAGTAAAAGAGGTAAAATAAGAAAGGAGTTGATATTGGCGTACGCCTTCTTCTTTCCTCCCTTCTTTCCCTTGGAGATCCTCTTGTTCTTACTGAAAGGATCGGAAACGGAGAAATAGATGAGAGATTGTAACACAAAGTGGGTTAAAAAAAAGAAAGAAAGAAACGGAAGCAAGGGTCGCATCCTCACCCGACCGCCATGTCTGTGGCTGCCGCCGCTGCTCCTCCTCCAAGACAAGGGTTTTCGGCGCCACGCAACGAGGAGGGAGAAACCCCTACCCTAGAACCCACTCTTATAACCGCTGGGGCCGCACGGGTCGGACCGGACTCACCCAGACCTTAACCGGTTTCGTATTCGGGTGGTGCTTATGGACCCGACCAAACCATTAGTTGGAAAAAGAAAAGAAAAGAAAAAGAAAAATTGAACCAAGTGGACCGTCCAAGTTGGTCGGGGTTGCATGATCCAAACCCAATCTGAAATTTTGGGTTTGGGTCGGACAAATCGGGTTAGATTTATGGTTTGAGTCAAATTTTTAGCTATTCTTTTTATAGCTAAAATATATTAATAAATAATTAAATATATAATTATTTAAAACTTAAAAAATAAAAAGGCATATATATAAAATATCCATATTTAATGTTGTAAGTGCTACTTATTAAGGTTGAAATCGAATCGGATACAGATCGGATATCAGTATAATCATATCCATATTGTTTTATCCGACGAATACAAATACAGATCTTATTAGAATATAAAAATTCATATCCATATTTATTTTAAATTGATACGAATATAATTCGGATACTGAAAGTGTGGATGCAATTATGGTTACAGATATAAATTAGATAATTAAATTTTTTGACTATAGAATCAAAAATATTATCAAATAAACAATAAATCAAATCAATACTATATTTATATAGTTATATATTTTTTCAAAATTAATGTATTATATAAATTATATAGAGTTACATGTAGATTTGGATATTCGGATAAGGATCGGATAGTTGTCTATTTATTTTATTTTTTTTAACAGATATAAATATAGATATGGATATTAGTCGGATTCTCAAAATTCTATCTATATCATGATTGATTCAGATATAAAAATAGATTTAGATGAATATTATTTATATCACTTTCATCCCCTACTATTTGTCAGATGACGATGCTCAGCGCAGGGACACATGATTTTGTCCACAAATTTTTCAAAAAAGATGCGAAAAGTGGACTACCTCCAAAACGTTAACTTACAAAGGTAGGTAGCAGCACAAAAAAGGCCTTATTTGTTACTCGGCCTCTTAAATTTCATCAGTGGTTCCCTTACGATGCTTCCAGATTTTGCAGTTTTTGTGAGAGTCTTTTGGCAATGGTGAACGGAAAAGACAGATGGTTGGAGCACCTAGTGTTTATTACGAACTAACATGTTGCCTTTATAACAGTAGGAGGTGGAAAGATGCGATGGTGGAGGTGCAATCTAACTTACAAACTTGGTGCTGTTGCATGCTGAATGCTGTTCATATGGTAGTCAGTCAATGGCCTATCTGAATCAATCGGAATTTTTCTGTCATTATTGTTTATCTACTTGAATTTGATTCTAAGATAAAAATGAGTTCTGGTAGTTCCATTTGAAGACTATGATATATATGCTAGTCATATTTACTACATTTGCTGGTCTAATCAACTTCCTCTGGTGGCATTTGCTGTTGAGCTGATACTTCAGGAATTTTATCAAAAGTTTTTGTTAGGCTTTACTTTTGCAAATTTTGGCCTAGTATAAGAAGGAATGGTTCAACCCTGAGTTCAGTAGCTGCATTTATCTATTACTTTGCATCTTCTTGCTTTGTTTATCTTCTATGCCTCAGGCCAGATATATGTTCTTCAGGTGCCTGTCATATGGAGTCAAAACAATGCTCTTCAAACAGCAGAGATATTATTTGAAGTCAATCCTTCTCATCCAGCATCAGTGCTTCATCAGTTTACTTTGTCTACTTTTTGACTTATCTTGGTTTCTTCTCCATATTTTGATTTGTCCCTCCAGGCAATCTGATCCCCGCTCACTACAAGTGCATATAATAGCATCTATCTTCTCCTTCTGTGGCCGACACATGCTTATGAGTATGGTTGCCCGTTTATATTCCCAAATTATGCTTCACAATTCACAGTTTCTAATGGAATTATCTTATAAGATTTTATGATTGCTGGTTCTTACTCCTATATGATGTTACAAATTTATGGATTCCGATGAGATCTATATCATATGTTTATATGCTGGCCTGTTCATACTCTCAGATGATGTCTTAGAGCTGATGGATACTGATGGGAAGTGTATCATTCATTTATATGGTTGCCTGTTCCTTTTTCTGGATGAGGTTTTAAAGTTGATCATTACTGACGGGAATAATATTGTTCTCTCAAAACCCATGGGTGTGGATGAGATTTATTTCGCATGTTATTATGGTCGCCAGTTTCTTAATCCCAGATGATGTTCTAACATTGAGGGATACTGATAGGATCCAGGTTTCTGATGGGGCTTTTAAATTGGATGCTGGTGGAAGGACACTACTTGTCCTTCTGCCCGTCCACTTACATTCCCACATGATGTTTCAAAAATGATTGTTCTGATGGGAATTATGCTATTTGGTTCTTAATTTTCTGCAATATTTTACAAGGATTCTTGTTTTCTTGTCTGTTATAACCCCATACGATGTTCTACTCACTGATGGGAATGAAGCTATAAACTTAAAGGCTGAAATATTGCAGACCAAACTGGTGGTACATTGAATTATTTCTTCAATGCAATATGGGCAACTGTTTGTTGGAGTATGATTCTTTATGTTTTCTTTGGTCTTCTTGCCTTCAAAAACTGCTCCAGAGATTCACCTCTACTAACCAATCTTATCTGAATGGTGAAGCACATCCCCTGTTTATATTTTTAAATTGCAGCAGACTCTCCTTACTTTTCAACTGTATGGGTTTTTTGCAATTATGCTCCACAGGCATGCGAAGGTCTATCTGGCTTTCAGTATAGCTCTTTTTTACATGTGGAAGATGAAGGATCTGAACTTTAGAGTGGTGGTTTGGTTTTATCGCATGTTCTATTTTCAGATAATGATGTTCTTTATTCCAAGTATGGGCAGCTGGGTCGCCAGGCTAATTAATCCTCTCACAGTCTCACAACCATGGAGCTTCAAGGTCTGTCAATTGGGTTGGATGCGGACAGTTTTGGATGTTGCTTTACATCTGTTTCTTCATTGTCAAATCTAAAACATTTAAGCATCATATTGCCAGAATGTGGGCTGTTTTAATTCTTGTACGTTGTCCCTGTCCAGATTGGATATGCCTACATTTTGTCCTCCTTCCTTTTGTTGTAGATTGTTGGTCAGGCTACTTGTTTAGGTTAGGTTCGTACATGCTTTGTGTTGTATCTTTAATGACTTTGTATTATCTTTTATATTCTGTTATAATGAAGCTGCAGCTTCTCTTCTTACCCAAACACAAAAAAAAAAAAACTCCCACAGCTCCAGCTTCCATTGGCTTGGAAGCAGGAGGGGTGAAGGCACAATGAGGTCCAAACTACTTGGTCCACTCTACCAGGGGACACACAGTTCCACTTACCTCTAGCCCTGAGACTCATCCAACAGTATGATTCAACTAAAGCACCTCAATAAGCATGAACTGTGGAATGCCAAAATAGGTTTACTGGGTATTTAGATCTTAGTTGCAAAGGGGTAGTCGTTCATAGAATATCAAATGCTTAGAACACCTAAAAAATACTTGGTTTGACAGATTAGAATTGCATATGAATTTGTTCTTCTATATGTACTCAATGACATATCTAAACTAGAATTATAATTCATTAAGTGAATTGCTGTCACATAAATATTCTAGTGTAGTATGCAATGTGTCGTGTTCTCTGTGAGACTGGTATTCGAACTAATTAGATCCTTACTTAGAAAGATGGATGACAATAGATATTTTATTTATTAAGAATGGGATTGTGGAGCCCTGAAGGCATAAGTGGTATAACAAGTTATAATGTTAACAAAAATGAGAGTCCATTGTGCACAGATACCTTGAAAACATTTTTTCCTTTTCACTGTAGAAACTCACTGAACTACGTACCAAGTAGAGATGCCAATATATCCACAAAGTAAGAATGAAAATTCACTTGTGACAATAGGTTTCTACTGAGAAGAAAGATAAAAGCCGAGTGCAGTTCCAGATATATTTATGGTCATATAATGGGTATTTACAGGACAATCCCATCCTGCTTACACTTAACTTTCTCTATGGATACATAATGACTGTCTACTGCTTCAAGAAAAAAAATACAGAGACAGACATTTTATGATCCCCAAACAAACAAACATCTGCGCATTAAGTTGCCCTGTGAATTTGCTTGGAGGATTTGTTCTTTTGCTGAGAGCAGAATACAATCCACAATCAAATCACAAATATTCTTTACCTGAGCAGGAAAATGATGAGGTAAAGACAACGAACCACAAAATTCAAACGATAGACTTCGGTTCAATGTGTTAATTTCTAATAGCAAGTTCTATCATTTCATAATTTTGAAGAGAAGAGGATCACAATGTACGAGACAAAGGAACCCACCATCCACTATTCATAACATATCATGATTTTGTATGATTGTCATTACAAGCATTATGATGACCAAATAACATTATGAGCATTATGAATATGTTATGACAATTATACAGGGGTTGTATAAAAATGTTATTACACAGGTAAATAATAAAATACCACAATGAAAATATTTTATCAATCTTTATATAATAAAATATCAAGGTTAAATTAACATTGTTTTGGAACCAATGATTTCATTAAATGACACTGTTATTTCTCTGTTATAATCCACCATTTTCTGTTATAATGGTTAAAAACAGAAGTTATATCACGATAATGAAATCATTTGAAAAGAAATTCTCTGAAAACTTTTAGACAAATAATAGTCCTTATAATGTTGAAATGGCTGACACCAGTTAGTTAAAGGGTATTCATTTTTCAAAAGCTAATGCTGAATAAAAGATGCCATCAAAGAGCAACTTTCCAAGATAATCTCTACATTAAATAAATACATATTACTCCATTGTCATAAACCATAAATTTCTAATAATGAGAAAGCTCATAACTGACAAGCCTTACCAAGATATTCAGAGTTGAGTAAATGAATACTGAGCTGCCATCAGTTGGTCTAGTTTCCATTAGGGGTGGAAATAGGCCAGACGGCTTGTCAGGGGCCTGCGGCCTGACCTGCTGTCGGCCTGGCTTATTTATCTAAATAAGCCAGGCATAGGCTTTTAAAAAGGCTTGTTTAAATAAATAGGCCAGGCCTAAAATTCCAAAGCCGGGTTGAAAGCTTGCAGACTGGCTTGTATAAATTTTATATATTTATATATATATATATATATAT